>VDFB02143664.1:0-71245 GCA_007258455.2 Sequoia sempervirens
CTTCACGGACTCACCGGTCCTCTTGTGATCTGTTTCTTCCTTCCTGTGGTGGGCGTCCTGTGATCTCCCATCAAGTTGTAGGTCAAGGCAATTGACCTACCTTTCAATCTGCTCACCTTTCTATCAACCCATGCCCTGGTGAATGTCATAACCGGGATAGAGAGAGTATCAAGGTCGGCAACCTCGGGCTCTGACCAATCAATAGGCGGAAGTGGAGTGTCCCGAACAGCTGCATAGTCTGGATGAACAACATCCATGTCCTCATTGACCTGGTCTGGAACCGGAACTACCTCACACTCCCTGATCAGAGTAATCGGCAGTCTAGAGAACATCCTCTTTCTCACTTCAATCTCATCAACTGCATCAGCCCAATAATCCTCAATGGTGGCCTTGTGTTTGAATTCCTCTGACAACACCCAGTTGATGTTATAGTGCGGGTCATAGTGTTGTCTACTAGTGTGATATGAAATGAAATAAAATTAGGCTCCACTTTCCAACTTCTCTACATGCTGTCGAAGGACAAACCTCATCCGAGTTGCCCATCTGGCTACGAGCTCTATCCCTCCTTTCTTCTTTCTTCTTAGGATTTTTGTCAAAGCTAGCGGTAGCCAGCTATCTCTAGCATTATTGGTATGCATTTGGGTACTTAGGCGGCCTATAAAGGTATGAAGAAAATCCTTGCACATTTAATGTATGAAATCTTGGAAGCGTATGAACCGGTACCCATACCTTTCGAATTAGCTCCACAGGGCATTTCTAAGTCACACTTTGTAACCTCTCCTGAAGCAGCCTCGTGATGTACATGGTGAATGAATCATTGACACGTTTGTAATGGGTTGTGCTCGACAGGTGCAACTGCGTACACGCCTCATGGATTTTGAACTGGTGGGAGCCACAACCGATGGGTTCTTTGTAAGAAATTCCTCTGTACCTTGTCATCAGGTGCGGTATATAAATCGGATAAGGAACTCGTATAAAGCGTTCGTCCTCCATGGCTTCGGGGCGCTCATGTATATTAATAAGCTAAGTCATCGGTAATTGGCAAATGCTTTCCTTCTAAACACGGGTTGATGCGTAAAACATCCGCGGCTCAAAATATGGGGGTATGGGCATCCACCAACCCTGCTCAGCAACATGATAAGATCACAATACTCCTGCTTCGGGTCTTCTGCTATGATCTGTTTCGGCAACTTCGTTCTTGAAGGCTTCGGAGTGCTCATCCAGTGAGTATTAATTGTGTCCATGCATCGTTCAAAGGCAGAAGCATACATACGCTCCGCTCGCTCCCTGGACTTGTAGGTCATGTTTCTATGCACCGGGATCCCAAAAGCTTCACCAATGGCTGCCGGAGTAAGATTAGCAAGCACTTGGCCATCTGGTGTCGTGATCGACCGGTGTTCTTTCTCGTAACAGTTGGCGCACTCCATAATCAACTCCGAACACTGTATAGCTGGCGGGAAACCAGCAGCTGCATACAGTCCACTTCGGACGATGTTGTGCGAAGTGACCGAAGCCCGATGACTTCCAATTCCAAATAGCCTGTTCTTGAAGGTTTCCAGGTTGACAGAGCCCAGGTTCGTGTCCGTCACCTTGCCCAACTTTGAGATAAACTTCGTCTCCGGCATGAATGTCTTGCTCAGCTTCTTGATCGTAGCCTGTCTGGAGGCACCATTGTCTTTTCCGGTTGTCCTCGCTTCAGCCATGTGCAACATAACAGACATTTCATCAGCAATCAGATTTAATAAAATAAGACATGATATAGGGGCTGCAGTTGAATTCTAGAAGCTGCAATATCTTTCGTGTTTGCAAACCTCAGCTCCTTCTTCTTGAATAAATTCGAATTCCAACACTTAGAACAGATTTCTAAGTGAACCTTGATGACCAGCAATCAGCAATTTTAACTACTTCGTATCAGCAATCAGCAATCTTAATTTCTATGTCTTTGTATCAGCAATCAGCAGTCTTGTAAGTTAGCAAATTCGCACTTCAAAGTTCTCAATGTTTCAACTCAATACAAGGCGTCCTTTTCAAATGGCACTTTTGACTGAACTTAATCAAATCAGACTTCAACTTCAACACTAGCAAGGACGTACTTCTCAAGCCCTCAGCAATGGCGCACTTTTTTAAGCAACTCCAATTCAAGTAAATCAGATTTCAGCCACTTAAGTCGTACCTTTTACAAGCAAGCTCAATCTTCAGCAAACACCTCCTTAGCAATGGCGTACCTTTCTTCACTTTCACTCCTCAGCTAAATTCGAGCTTCAGCAACTTAAGGCGTCCTCCTCTCAGCAACTCTCAAATGCGCCTTCTCAGCAACAATTTCAAATTCTTTCAAGCCTCAGCAACTTAAGGCGTCCTTCTTCAAGCTCACAACATTCAGATTTTAAACTCTCCAACCAACAGTCCACTGCAATGCCTCACTCTCAGAGCAAATTCGCCTTCTCCAGTTGTGAAAATGAGTGAAGAACTTCTCCATTTTATAGCTAAAATTCGAATTCTAGAAGAAGTTAATTTTAGCCAGTGCCATTAAACTCCACTACTCCACTTCAAGAATTCGAATTTTTCCCTCTCTGGCTTTTCTGACACTTGTCTCCAGTCGTCGGGAATATTATTCTTCTAGAAACTTGACTTTGACTGGCGCCTTTGAATTTGTTTCGAAAATTAAATTTAAATTCACCATTTTTGAATCCACCAGCCGGAGCTCTGTCACTTGAATTCGAACTTTTTAACTTCATCATCTGCTTTGGAAAATTCATCCTTGAAGAATTTAATCAAAATCATCTAGGCAATTCCCTTTAGATTCATCGTTCGAAGAAAATTCAATTGAAAACTCATTTTATTTGAATTTGCCTTAGAAAATTTAAAATTCTCCCTTAGGAAAATCCACAATTCGAGCACTGATTAAATTCTTCACTGAAAAAGTGTCGGCGAAGCTTGAAAGATTTGGAAATCCATTCATCATCGCAAATGTTCAGTACCCAGAAGCAAATTTTCTTCAGAACGCCTCGAATTCATGGGTACCCAACGAACGGGTTCATTTAATTTTTCGAATGCTGAACCTTAGAAAAAAAATTATTTTCATCATTTAAACTCGTTCTTCGCCCGTGATCACTCTGCGTTGCTCTTAGAAAATTTTTTATTTCATTTGCCAGTGGAGAGAAATTTCTATCAACTTCATTTGAAAAAATTCATAGTCCCGGCACGCCTTGTACATTTTATCTCACTTCATCCCGTATCACTCCACACTTGGAAAATATTCATTTTAAAAGCCCAACGCCTTAGAGAATTCTTTTTTAGCACTTAGAAAATATTTTATTTCTTA
This sequence comes from Sequoia sempervirens, assembly GCA_007258455.2. Classification (NCBI taxonomy): domain Eukaryota; kingdom Viridiplantae; phylum Streptophyta; class Pinopsida; order Cupressales; family Cupressaceae; genus Sequoia; species Sequoia sempervirens. Next base: position 3,323 of record VDFB02143664.1, read on the forward strand.
CCTGAGGCGCCTAGCACACTTCAAAAATATTTCAACTCCTTCAAGATTTTTAAAATCACCTTATAACTCCCTTCAACACAGGCGCAAACTCCACTTAGCATTTTATTTTCAACGTCTTCAAATATTTTCTAACACCTTATATCACCCTCAACGCCTTCAAATATTTTCTAACACCTTAGGCGCCTTACATACTTGGAGAAAAATCACGCCCCACTCACCTTGGGCGCATTTTTCCTATGGAGGAGGATGACGCCTAGCCTTTTACCTTGAGTTTACCACGCCTAGGTAATATTTTCGCCTTGTTTACCATTTGTATTTACCACTTACACTTCAAGCTTGGGCGCATTTCCTTGTAGGAGGAGGACGAACTTGCTTATACCTTCAGGTGACTTTTCAACTTCCGTTTTTTGTCCTGACTTGCATGATTTGGGCGCATTTTGATGAGAGAGAAGGATGGGCGCATTTTGCATGTAATGAAGGATAGAAACTTTGACTTTGTGTTGACCCCTTGCAACCTTGGGCGCATTTCACCCCTGCTGGTGGATGAGCACTCCAACATCCTTGGGTGACTCTTCACCTTCCAAAATTTTGTCTTGACATGGCCCAGTTTGGGCGCATTTTGGCCTTGGAGAAGGATGAAAATGTTTGACCTTGTTGACTTTCTTTCACTTTGGGCGCATTTTGCCTTGCTTGCAGGATGGGCGCATTTTGACCCCTGAGGCGAATTTCTCATACTTAGAAACTTTTTCAACTTTTTCCTCTTTCATCTTGGGCGCATTTGGACCCCTGGACAGGATGAAATTTCGTTGACTTTCTGTTTGACTTCTTGTGCCTTGGGCGCATTTTGCCCTGTGTGAAGGATGAACTTGCATCTTGAAAAATTTTCTACGCCTCTTCATCAATCTGGGCGCATTTTGATATGCCTGCTGGACGAGACTCCAGACTTAGACAAATTTTCATCATCCTCGCCAGCTTACGTGCCCTGCTATTTATAGTAAGTCCTCCGAATTTGTGCCTCTGAAGCTCGGAATGGCCTGAAATTTCAAACATAATTTCTTCACAACTTTATCAATCTGTCGACACTGCCACTTTTGGTCACCCTGCTATTTATAGCCTGTTTCTGAAGGTGGCTTACTATAAATAGTAAGCTCTTGATTCTGATAGCTCCCAAGCTCCGATCGACGTGAAATTCGGATGAGGCGATCCTCACCACGTGACCTTACTGCCGACACTGACGCATGCAACTGATTTACTATTTTTAGCATGTTTCCGATTCGACTTACTATAAATAGTAAGTGCTCCGTTTGTCTTGAAATTTCACCGGCAGATAGCTTGAAGAATGCTGATCGCGATGGTTTACATCGGTTTTCGAAGATTTTGACTTTTGATGCCTATTTTAGGCTCAAGCCGAAACTCCTAATTTGTATCAGACGCGTATCGTAAAGATTCTCGCTTGCTCTCGCTGGCAAGATCACATCACCTCGTGAATTGATCGGCCAAGTGGCGCAATGGCCGACATCGCGGCTAAAAATAGCAAGTTCTCATCGAAAGGAGAGAATCCTTGTTTGCATGTCACACCATCGCTGGCTTCCGAAAACCCATCGTGAATCAATTGGACATGCAAAGAAAAGCTCGACATGCAACCCTAAAAATAGCTCTAAGGTTTAATCAGGCGGTCATCTCGACTTGCATGTTATACCATCGCTAAGGTCTCTAAAACCTGTAAGGAATATCCGTGACATAAAGAAAATTCTGCGATCCTGACTCAATGAAGCCGAAGTTTGGATCAAGTAAAATAGTAAGCTATCCGTTTTTACTCAAATTTGGCATGCAAGCAGTCTGGTATACTCTGAATACCGTGTGATGATTAGAATCTCAAAATAGCTGACAAATTGCCCTGAATTGCAGACTTACTAAAAATAGTAAGTACCTCAGAATTTGATGAAAACTGGCTGGAAGCCTGCTGGATGTCTACCGACAACATTGCTAAGTTCAATTTTCAATTTACTAGCCCTACTCGACCTTGACTTGACCAAAAATATGATAAAACCCTAATTTTAGAATTGGCCAATATCTTCACATTTAAGCTCAATGACGACACAACCCCCGGAAGACAGGACACCAGAAAAGAGACAGAGCGAGAGAGCGAGGAAAAACCCAAGCCAAAAGACCGGAACGGAGCAAAAAAAAGGGGGTCCCCATCTGAATGGGGCGATGTGTGAAAAGGTCACAACAAGACTCTGTCTGCAAATTTCGCCATCTGGAAGGTCCTTTAAGCCAGCGCCCCTAGCCTATACTTGCACTGGGAATAAACGGAGAAGCTCAGAAACGTGAAATCTCCATTTTAAGCTGATCTTCGGATGACTGCTACCGGAGTTCTGAAACTCGGATAACTGCGCTTGATATCTCGTTGGATAAGCAGACTAGTCGTGAACAAATTGACTGTATTTGCCATCAGACATGCCAAGATTTACCCCCTCCTTAAGATGGGCGCCCTCAGGCTAGAGGTGCGCTTTTGCCTGAAAAAGACAAATTTCTCACATCTGAAAATTTAGGGATTTCAACTTCTGTCGTTATTTGCTGGAGCTGCAGGTCTTGGAAAGTTTTGCTAGATAGCTCAACGGATAGCCAGACTAATTCTGAAGAGATTGACTGGATGCTTGAACATTTTAAACAAGATCTTAACCTTCAACAAGTTGGGCGCCCCTGGGCTATACTTGCACTTTCTGACTTTTCCTTTGAAAAATATTCATAATTTGACGATTGAAAACTCTGTTTCGATCACTGGAATGACCGTGTACAATGTGAAACGTCGTCGTGAGATGTTGCTCCACCGTAAAAAGCTCCATTTTGAGTCTTTGCTTTAGGTTCTGATCAATAAAACTGACTTTGATTGACAAACTATTGACAAAAACTGCATGCTTGATATTGCCCAAAACTGTATTCTACATCATTTTAGCAAGGTTTAAACTATTTTATGCAAAATGCCTTGATGAAGCGAAAAATTTGGTTTGGGTACAACAAAGATGATGGAATTTACCAACGCAGTCTCTAGGATCATCTCGCCAGTTTCAGTCGAGCTATCCAGTGAGCCTGTCAGCCAGTCAATCAGGTCAGCGTAGCCCCCGGAACAGAGAATTCACCAGAAGATCAAAGGGAAATGAAGAAATTGAAAATCATGAAAAAATGGCTAACACTGTGAAAGTTCGGAGCCCCTGGAGGAAATGGGCTCCCATGAATTCGAAGGTCAAAACGAAGTTTTTTATCAGAGGTGCCTCCAGAACAATCTTCTCAGAATCAGTCAAGCTACGCGATGAATCATCCAGCTTGTTCATCGGATCAATCTAGAAGCCGGAGATCAAGGTCAAACCAGAGGCCAAAATGGAAGAAAAGTTGAAAATTCTCAAAAAGTGGTTAACTCTGGAGGAAGTAGGCGCCCCTGGCCAAGAAAGGTGCCCAAATTACAATGCCTTAGTGAAATTTTCAAAGTTTTCAAAAGATTCAAAATGGCAAGCGGAAGGGAATGTCCAAGTTCATTGAATAGGCCGACTTTTAGGGTTTTGAAGATAAAAACAAAAGAAAGCAAACCTATTTCAGACCCTAAGTATATTTAAGACATCTCTTCCATTCAATCTTCATCATTTTTGCAGGTGGCTTCCAAAGAAGAAAAGTTGAGCAGCAACTTCAAGGTTTTATTTCAAGATTCAAGAGCTCAAGGTTGCTCATTTCCATGAATAATTTTCAGACCAGCAACATAAGATCTTGCTTTTTCATGCTTTTTCATCCAGAAGATCAAATTTTTGAAGGGGAAGATCAAAGATTTCAATTTTCAGCCTTCTGGGTCTTCTCAACTCGTTCTTCTGAAGGTTTTTCAAGAATTTTTCATCAAGTTGCAGCAACTGCTTTTTATTTGCATGTCAGTGAAATCTTTAGGGTTTGCAAATTTGGATCATCTGGGTCCTCTCAAAACAGTCTTCTGAAGAAAACCCATATCACAACTTTTTCAAGAAAATTTCAAATTCTAGGGTTGGCTGCTTTTTCGATCAGCCATCAGTGTTTTTCAGATTTGATCAACTGGGTCCATTTCTAATTGTATTCTGAACAAAACCCAGGTGCCAGCTTTTTCGGTGAAATTTGAAGAAATTAGGGTTTGCTGCTTTTTCAGTCTACATTCAAAATTTACAAAAACGGGCGATCTAGGTTGTCTTGCAATGAGATTCTGAGCAAAACCCATATCTCAAAAAAAAATCCAAAAATTCGTCCGTTTGAAGAAGAAAAATCAGCATGCTAAAATTAGAAAGTGTGCAAAACTTGTCAGAATATAGTCGAGTTTACAGGAAATCTTCAAGGTTTTCAGTATGGAATACACTCCCATCAAATTCAGAGCCGAACAAGTGTTGTATCATGATTATCTGAACGGATGTCGTTGAAAAGTACGTTTTCAATACCACCATGGGCTGAAAACTTCATCATCTCAGCTTAAGAGTGTGAAAAGGTGTGATATGAATGAAAGGACAAGTGTTAGAAAAGAGTTGTAGAAAATTCTTCCATTGAAAATCAAGAGAGGTGTCAGAAGCATAAAAGTTGCAGAGGATATGTTGAAGCAAGATGGTATGATTGTAAAAGGTCATCACTCCGATTGCAGAGCCGCCAAAGTTAGCAAGATTTGATAAAGAAGTTGAAGATATCAAAGATTTTCTGAGATCAATTGCGCAAGGTGAAGAAATCTCATAAAAGCGCAACTTTTCTATTGATAGAATAGATGCACCTGATCGGGACATAGTTTCCTACTTTTTAGCGAATGTGATTGAGTTTTAAAGTGGCTTTCATCTAGAAGCTTTCTTTCCACTTTCTTTCTATTCTTGGAACGATTCTTATCCATTCTTTGAAGAAGAGAAAGAAGATAAATGTAATAGTTGGCATTTCCCGCTTTTCCAGCTTTCTTAGGTGTTAGTTGTTATCTTCTTTCTAGATTTAGAAATAAAGCTTGCCTGCTGAGCAAGCCCTAGATTGTAAAAGCAAGGAGATTTTAGGGTTCCCTACTCCTCTACTTGCCTATAAATAAGAGCCTTTGCTCATTAGTTTTCTTTAGCGGTTATTGTGATAGCAAATTGTTGAGTTTCTTTTAGCCAGCAAGTTGTTCTTCAGCGTCAGTTCACTTGTGTTTATGATAGCGAATTGTTGAGTCTCTTTTAGCCAACAAGTAGTTGTTGTAATCGCTGTTTGTTTTGTGTAAGAACAAGTTTGCAAGCCTAGCTGCAAGTTCTTGTTCCGTGCATGTGTTTAGTGTAATCCTCGTTCCAGAAGTTTGAGAAATAAAATCATGAGCCTCCTTTGCCTTGGTATAATGTCTCAGATTTCCGTTATTTGTTGTATGCTTCTATGATCTCAATTTCAGCTTATATTGAAGTGTGTAGATGTTTGTTGGAAAAGAGTTTATTGAAGCATTTTGTCAGAGAATAAACCTTGTTTATTTCTAGTTTCTCTTGCTCTGCGTATTACTTGAGAAATCAGAAACGTCTTTCGCTTAAGTTAGTCGTAGTTGAAGTTCTCAAATCAGAAAATATCAGCTACGGTGTTTGTGTTTTATAAACCTTGTGCTCTAGCTGATCAAAAAGATAGGCAACTTAGTTTTTAGTTTACTTTCTTTCGCAACATCAGCAAGAGGGAGCTTCCCCTCCTAATTTGAAGAGCAGTTTATCTATGCATAGCTGTCCGTTTCAAATCCGCATTCTAGAGGTGCGAATTTAAACGCCAACATACCATAGAATCTTGTTGAATTTGTATTTTTTTTACAATTTCCTATAACTTTTTTTAGATTGTTTAGATAACCAATTCAAATTTTCATGTGAAGTTGCTTAAGTTTGTTTTTATTTTCATTGCCACTTGGGGGTATTGTTTGGCCCATCACAATTTTGCACTCACCCTCTAATGTTATGGATTTTTGATGGCTTAATCTCTAATTTGAATCCTTTTTATAAGGTTGTGAATTCTAAATGTTAAAAACATCTCTTATTTCTTTAACTATATCACCAAAGTATTTCTATCCTTTTTAGGCCTTTACCTCAATTTTAGACGGGGTCTTTCGTGGGATCAGTTGCTTACTATGATTTCCAACTCAACCCACTTAGCCATAGACTTTCCTTGTATGGGTGGGTCACTCATTTTTGGCTAACCCCCTTGTTTCAGCGTTTATTTCTTTTTGTTTTTGCATCATGTCTAGGGCTCTTTTTTCCCTAGTCTTTTACTATTGTAGATGTATATTCCAGTCCCTTTGATTTATTTTTGGTCATTCACAGACATTAGTATATTTTCTTTCTTTCTTTCTAATAGACTTGTTAGAGAAATTAGATTTAATGATGGTATTGGTAAGTTTTAGTCCTATCTATGAACAATGACTTCTCATTGATAGTCCTATATATTAACAACGACTTCTCATCGACTTATTATTATCAAATAGATTTGGAACCTCTCTTTAACTAATAAGGCTAACATCTTAATAGTTCTATTGTCTTGAGAATAGTGTAACTTTGCAATCATGCACTTACATTGCTTGGATAACCTTAGAGTCATAAATTGAAAGGCATTGGCTCTTTTCTATATTTGTTAATGTGCAAAATTATATCTGATTTACACCTTGCAACTAGACAAGAATTGAACTAATCTTTATTTGTGAGATAGGTGAGGGATTACAGAACTGATTGGGATCTACAAGTACACCAACCGGTGGCAGGAAATTATTATCCAGTAAGTTTTGAAAATTCAAATATAATATTGTATCTCTAAACTACTATCTAATTCGGTGTTTCAGAAGTTGTTGACATGACACCTATAATCATGTGCTGTGTATCTCAGTAATGTATAATGAGTAAATTAATTGTGTGCTATGCATCTCAAATGTATTTTAAGGGTTAGATTTCTATGTGGTAATGCATTGGTTGAGTTTCAATATTTTGATCATGCAATAAAATTTTAGTTTTGATACCAATTATTGATAACAGATAAACATGTATTTAGACTCCTAAAAATATTTCTTTGCAACATTTTCAAGGTTAATCAAACATATATGGGATACATGGGCTTCTATGGACATAAAATTATGTTGGTTCTCTAAAACAAATTCAATCCTTTCAGATAGCTTCAAGAAAATGTAATAAATCTGGAAAAGATATGATATGAAGAATTTATGAGGACTTGAAATGTAGCTTAAAAGTTCATCTGGGAGGTTTATTACTTGTCTAATGAGTCACTTTGAATATGGCATTCACAGTGAAAGGATAATTGACAAACAATTAAAACTAGTATGCATTTGACTGCAACTGCAACTACTTTTTTGACTATTATATTGCCACATGTTCATGAGACATAATTTCTCTTGGAATCATTTAAATTCTACATAAGGAAGGTTTGTAGACATAAGATTCACAAGAGGGCATAGACTAACAATCCTAAAACTTGAGCTGCAAAGTCTTTCCCAAGTTTTCATTCACAATAAATATCATAATAGGTTGAATGTTTAAGGGGATTGAGGACTATCATGATGTGTTATCTCTTTTGCAAACGTACATCTACAAACAATATTTTAACCACCTTATACTCCTCAAAAGTTCGTTGGCTATTGAGTTAAGATATGGTATCCATGCATTGTTATAGCATGCCATCTATGTTCCATCCTCCATCCCTACCTCATCCATAAGTAAGCCATATATATGCTATTATACATTCATTATTTAGAAATACCAACTACAATAGAAATTGATTAAGATAACAGTAATAATATGTGTAGGCTATATCGTATGTTAGTGTTTAAAAATTTAACCTCTTTCTGTCTCAAAAATGGTATGTGAATCACCCAATGGACAATGCCAATTTCCATTGACAATGTAAGGGAAGACCACCATAAATGATGTGATTTCCATCCGCATTGAAAGGGGCAGCTCCCCTATGCTAAAAACCAAATAAAACTATGTACAAAACTCACAATATACAAAGCTTGATTTGGGTGTTTTAACATATTTTGAAAAAGTAATCATGAAATGTGATATTTTTGGCCTCTTGGAATAGGCTTAAGCTGAAACAATATTTAAGCACTTAATGTAATCATTTGGAGGTTTTCTTGAAACATAAACACACATACATAGATTTCTAAGTAAATTGCAGAGAGCAGGAATTTGTGCTCACAAAGAAAACATAGGATTACACACAACACATTACTAAACAAATCAAAGTTTCCAAATATTACTATTGAAAGCTACAACACAAATAACAACAATCACAATACAAAGCTTGCAATTATTGATAATCTCTATCCAATTAGTGAAATCATTCACACAAGATTATATCCCATGGAGATAACAATTTTATCACACTCACAGAAAGAGCCGAATTATGATTAAAAAAGGAAAATAGCAAAGGAGCAAATACTATCTCTCATAGTCCATCAATTTATTACAAAGCCTAAATTTATCAGTTATTTTCCTATAAACTATAAAATCTCACACAAGGTTAAACAATGAATTTGAATTGAGCATGATAAAATTCATTATTATTTTTAGTTATAGTTGTAGGGGTTCATATGGAGCCGTACCCTTGAAAATAGTGTTGTAATTCAAGACACAACCAAACACCACTATAAGTTACTAAAAACTTCCATATAGGCTGCAACTAATGAAATGCTACATAACTTTAACTATCAAGTGCCCAAACTGAGACCAGCTTATAGCATTCCCCATCATACCCTTTCCCTGGATACTAGAGAAGCATGTAAAGAATCAACAACCTCTTCCACCCCATTAAACTTCTATTTGACTTGGTCTTCCCCTATGATGACTTGCTAGGGCTGGGAATATTGTGCCATAACTTCTCTACAATGGCAAGCTTTTTGGACAGACAAAGCACATAAAACAGAAATAGTAAAATCACATCCCATCTTAACTCATCCATGATCATGGACACACAGACTTGCAAGTACTTCCCCTACATTGTTGCAAAATGCCTGAAAGATAGCCGCTTCATGCCATAACTCCACAACTTTTTCTTCTTTACCTCCTCCTTAGACAAGAGTTGAGGTAGAGCCTTCACCCTCAACCCCTAGCACCACTAGTTTTAACAGCTTCAATTGCTATCTCTTCACTTGCTAGAGCCATGCCAAGAAGTTAGTTTGGAATACATAATCACAAAAGCCATAATCTAATTGAAACATTAAGTGCGAAAAAAGAAAGAATCACAATAATTTTGCCTCTTATTGCCACCTTGGAGAGCTTCCCTGCACCAAAAAAAAATCTTCTAATATGCTTTAGAAAATCCTAAAGTTGTAGGTTTGTTGCAAGCAAAAATACATTGGAGATGTCTATCTGTGGGCCTCCCAAGAACCAATCATACTCCATCTTGCTTGCCTAACATCTTATCCACCATACCTCAACAACAATCACTCTAGCACTCTACAGAAACACCAAACAAGCGTAAATTCACAACCCACCATCTTCTTCCCATGGAGATTCCAAACAAATAATCTCTAACTCATTTTATAATCATGACACTACCTCATATTGCAAAAGACATTAATGAGGTTCCTACGCCATACTCTTTAGAATGTAAGGGATGATTATACACTACCACTTTGCTACCAAAACATTCATTTCTCAATTGCCAACCCAAAGCAACCATGCGATTTCTTATAGTTAATAAATGCTTCTAATATAAAAAACCTAACTAACAATTTCCATCAGCCCCTTAATATGTAGGGCAGAAATACATAAAAGCTACAACTATTTTATCAAGGGGGCTTGTAGGACAGCAATGATTCTAAAATTTTCTATGTTTCTTCTCTATCACTGTAAATGGCCATTATCAGCTCTTTCTTATACTTCTGTTAGCTAAACAATTTGCCACCTAGTTCATATTCCTTTCACAATGTTTAAAGGAGGTCTCTTCAAATTTTTCCTTTAGGCTGAGAACTTAAACGTATCTATTAAGTTTGTGGCTCAGAGTCTTACCTTTATTTATTGCATTTATCTAATCCATTGCATCAACTTCTAGTATGAGTTTATAACGATTTTGCAATACAACCACTCCAAGTCTTGTAACTAGAACTTCCAATTCTACCTCATTATTTGTTAGATATCTTAAAAATAAGGAACCTCTATTTTCAATTATCTAAAGAGTCCCTAATAACAATACCCACTCCCACCATACTTAGATTATCCTTAGCAGCTCCAGCAAAGTTTAGTTTCAAAAAACCCTTTGGAGGAGGGAACCACAAATTTACTTGAGAACCTTCCAAGTGTAGATAATACTAACCTCTCCTACTATTATTGCCCCTTAAACCTTAAATGGGAGTAGGATTTGAAAGCCCCCTCAAGAATTTTCAATTCAAAGCCAGAAAGCAAAAACTTCACCTTATTTGTCTAAGGTTGTGCAAACTCTTTTATTGCAATAAATTGAAAAAGCTTCTCGCTATTTTTTTTGGTAGATAAACTGCAACGTTGGGGGTTGCTTGCGTTTATATTGATCAAAACCAAAAAGTTACAAAATCTAGTTTTGGGCATTTCATTTCAGCCCCATTACCCAGGGGTTGACAAAGTCTTGTTTTGCATATTATCTATGCAACATAAGAAGTATACAAAAACTATGGAGCATATCTATAAGTCTACCCAAGTAGGATTCAATCTAGAATTGTATAGGCATTATGTACTATTAATAAACTATCCTTAGAAACAAAAATGAAAAAAATTACAATATATCATCAAATACTAGTAGCTATCACCCATCTTGCTCTTCATTAATGAACTCAGCCAACCATTCTATGCCATTTGAGGCATCCAAACCCATGGTTTTCTTCAAAAAAAGGATCATTTCACAACATTGAATCAATGACAAACAAGATTTGAGGACTTGGAAGTGTAGCAAAAGGGAAACCATACCACTGTATCCCCACCATCTTGGAGTATCTTGAAATCTGAGGGTTAAGGGATACCCACACCATATTGAGCCACCTCCAGTACCAAAGCTAAATCCTCTAGGAAATGTTTCTTGATAAAAGCTCAACAAAAGGGCTTTCACCAAATCTTTCGTCTCCTCGAGGTCCAACAATGAGGCCACAAACAGGGAGGAGATATAACTGTTCACTCTGTGTTTGTGGTCCTTGTCCATGAATTTTATTTTTGGTCCATGGCCATTCTTTCATCCCCCAAAACCCACTGAATGGCAAAGAGGATTAATCCATGGTGGTTTTTGAAAACACACTTTAGCCTTTTTTCTTTTATAACCCCCAAGAAATCCAATTGATGAAGAGAGCTAACCAAACGTATTAGGGAGTCCATAACAAAGCCTATGGCAGTTTGAAGCCCATGAAAAAGAAATGTGAGAAAAGCATCCTTCTCCCGTGATTTAATCTCTATATTGTCCATTTCAAAGGAGCCGAGAGGCCAAGAGTAATGGAAAATGAGTGCAAAAATTGCTAGTCCGTCAATCTAGCCGAATGGCATTAACTACAAAATGTTCTAGGAATGTGTTGGCATTTAAATTCGCACCAGTGGAATGCGTATTTGAAATAGACAGCTGGTAGCCCAGTAATCCTCAATATTTTCCTTATACTTGAATTCTTCTGACAGTATCCATCGATATTTTTGTGTGGGTCATAATGCTGTCTGCTAGTGTGATAGGAAAAATGAAAGAACTGAAACTTGTTTTCAGCTTCTCTGGCTGCCTGAAGTGAAGGACACACCTCGTCTGAATTTCCCATGACAATCAGGAAGCCAACTCCTCCCTTCTTCTTTCTCTTCTGAATCTTATCATAGGCAACAAGTTGCCTAGATATCTCTAACATCAAAATTCTGTTGGTTGGGTACTTAGGAAATCTGTATGGGTATGAAGAAAAACCTTGCAGCCTAATGTAAGAAAATTTTGGAAATTGAATAAACCAGCACCCATACCTTTCAATCAATTGTTGAGCTTCCCTCGAGATCCTGTGATGAGTCCAATGCTGAGGTGATCTCCTTATATGCATGGTAAAAGCATTGTTGACTCGTTTGTAATGAGACGTGCTCGTCAGGTGCAACTACAGACAAGCCTCATGGATCTTAAACTGATGAGAGCCACAACCAACTGGCTCCTCGTAAGATATTCCCCTATACTTTGTCATACGAGCCAACATGTAAATGATGTAGGAGCCCATGTAGAATGTCTTCGTCCTCCTCAAACTCAGGAGCTGCTCATGCAAGTTGCACTAATCATCACAGCCCAATTGATGTGCTCCTTCCCTTCTAGCACGAGGTTGATGTAATAGAACATCCATGGCTCGAAAATAAATGCTTGAGGGTAGCCTCCAACTCTGCTCAGCATCATGATCAGGTCACAATACTCCTGCTTCAAATCATCTGATATAATCTGCTTCGGCAACATTGTACGAGAGGGCTTGGGCTTGTTCATCCAGCGAGCGTTAATCATCTCCGCATATCTCTCAAATGTAGAAGCATACATTCGTTCAACACGCTCTCTTGTCTTATAAATCATCCTCTCGTGTGCTGGGATTCCAAAAGCTTCGCCGATAGCTGCAGGAGTGAGGTAGGCGAATACTTGACCATCTGGTGAGACAATAGACCTATGATCAACCTCATAGCAGTTAGCACACTCCATCATCAACTCAGGACACTGAATAGTTGGTGGGAAACTAGCAGCTGCATACAACCCGCTCCGAACAATGTTGTGCGAAGTCATTGAAGGATGGTGACCGCCAACTCCCATCATCCGACTTTTAAAAGCCTCCATGTTGAAAGAGCCCAAATTTGTATCAACCAGCTTGCTCAACTTTGAAGTGAATTTTGACTCTGGCAGGAAAGGCTTGCTCAGCTTCTTGATGACAGCCTGTCTGAATGCAACATTGTTATCTCTGCCAGTTGCTCTTATTTCAACTATCCTGCAAAATAACAAATAGACATCACAAATTTAAAATAAAATAACATGGAATAATATTGGGGCTGCCAATCGACTTTTAAAATTTGAGAAGCTACAACATCATATTTCATTTGCAAACCTCAACTTCTCTAACAATTTCGAACTTTCAACACTTAGAAAGTGTAATGTCCCTAAAATTTGGACGAAGTGACTTAATTATTTAATATTGCCTAAGTCTTAAATTGTTTTTTTAAAATGGGGATATTAAATAATTAATAAATCAAGTTATAAGTGACCTCTTGAAATAATATTAAAGGGGAACATTGTAAGTCACTTATTTGTTGTTTGTAAAGTGACTTGAGGAAATATTTAAAATATGACATTAAAAAGTCACTTTATGATTTTGAATGGAAAAGATTATAAGGAGAAAAGAAGTCTCTTGTCGGGCCTTTTGGAAATATATTGAGAAAAACTCATTTTTGAATTACTTTTGAAATGAACATTTTCACGGCAATGCTGGTCGGGTTTCTCTGGTTTGGGTTTTGGAAAACCCCATAGATCCCATTTCGACTGTGAAACTATCAGCCCTAGTTGGGAAAGGCAGTGAAAGATACGCAGGCTTTCTATTGAGCTTCATTGGAGACTTGAAGCATTTTTAAATCATTCAATGGTGAAGAATCGATTTCCTCATTTGGTGATTGTAGCAGGGGTGAGTTGAAGGTGAGCAGTTTCAAACATTTTGGTGTGGGTTTCGAAATGAGAAGGGGCAAATGTTGATACTTGTTGACGTGGTTTTTGAGACCGTACCAACACAGAATAAAGTTTCCCAACGGATACTCTATCCTCTCTTGAACAAAGTATTCAGCATGCTAAGATTGCGAGTGAGTTCATGCTTTCAACTCCAAGGTTCCGATAATGCAATAGAATACCCTCAGTTGGCTTGATGTGATTTGCTGGTATTTCAAGGGGACTTACACAATTGTTCGACAGTTGACAGCAGACAGCGGAATAAGGGCTCTCATGTAATTCGAATGATTTGACAAATGAGCACAGGTTTCCTAAAGCTAACCAGAAATGAACAGAAATTAAATGAGTCTAGGGATAAGAGTGTTCTAGTCTATTCTAAAGCGTGGGACACGGCGATCAATTCTCACAGACTTCAACCAAGCTCTGTTTTGCCTCACTTCGGACAGCTTCCGCGGGACTGGTGCAATCTTCAGAGGAGTGACTCAAGATGTTCAGATCATGATCTAACATGAAGACACCATCACAACGACGCATGCCAACATATAGACCATAATCGAAGTTAAGTTTCACAAAGTTCCAGTTGACCACGCAAGGCGAACCCACCGTCAGCGAGCCCGCTAGTGGTATGGACGAACAGAGTCTTGTTCAAATCGAGCACCACATTCCACAATTGCTAAGTACTTGCATGAAATGAAATCTACTTTACTTTAAGCTACTTCAGAATGCTACGTGAATTGGAAGGACGAAGAAGCCTCAACAACTATTCACAACAAAGAAGAATTCACCATCAATGAAAATTCTTTTATTATGAAAGCATACATGACAACTTCTTACAAAGTATCCAAGGGGAAGACTTCCCTTCCTTTTCAATCTAAACTATACTATCAACTATCTAATTGCTCTCTACTCCTCTGCTATCCTAACTCTGATCTAATTCTCCTTCTAATTTCTAATGAGATACAAATGAGGGGGACTCCCCCTTTTATAGTTGGCCAAGTCCAACGAACGGCTCAGATTACAATCGACTGGATGGCCCAGATCGTGCCACCTCAGCCCTAAACAAGATTCGCCCTAAAAACCGCCACAAAGGAGAGTGGGGGAATAAATGCGGCATTAATGTCCACTATCCTTCTAGAAGATTCCAATTTTGAAACGCATTCACACTGCCCTTGATCTTCTTCTTGACATTGTTCTTCGACTTTGCTCGAGCTTACATTCTTTTCTCCATCTTAAGCTTTGAAAACGTTTCTTCTTTGTTACTTGAGCCTCAACACTTAGTCATTTTCTTGCAACTTTCTTCCTTCATGTGAAACTCGTAACTTTATCTTCCTCCGAAGGTTGTAATATCATCGTGCTTCACCACTCCAAGTCATCGTGCTCTGGCCTCAACATTCCTCCTGCAAAACAAGTGAGGAGAAGAGTATTAGAACACTTCATAATATAATCTTAACTTACTTACCTGATTTTCACGTTCTAACTTCCAAGCGTTCATCGCCTCTACTAGCCAACTTCTGCCTTCTTCATGATTCTTCATGCCTTAGCCAAATTTTCAACCCATCTTCCTCAAGGGCGTATCATCTTTGACAATATTAACTTCAACTGCATCTTCAAGAAATTCATTTCACTTGCTGGAGCTCTGACAACTTTGATTTTATTCATCTCTGGCTCAAGAAGACCATCTACACGAAGAATTTGAGCAAATTCACCTAGGCAGTTCCTTTCAAATTCATCGTCTGGAGAATTTCACCTTGAAAACACATTTTTTTATTTTGCCTTAGAAAATTTTCAAATTTCCCTTAGGAAAACTCATCAATCTAGTGCCCATCAAAAATCTTCATCCTGAAGGCCGCAGCGAAGCATGGAAGACTTTAAAATCAACTCCTCATCGATAATCTTCAATACCCAGAAGAAAATTTTCTCTGAAACGCGATGAACTCATGGGTGCGCAACGAACGGGTTCATTTAATTTTCTTGAATTTTGAACCTTAGAAAATATTCTTTCATCAAATTTATTCTTGTTCTTCGATCTTGAAGTATTTCTTTGCTCTGACTTGGAAAAATTTTATTGTTTCTGCATTGCCAACATCTTCTGACTTCATCACTGGCAATCCCGCTCGTGCTTCAAGAAAAACTTCATCACCTCTCCAGACTTAGGCATTTTTCTAAGGGAGAACATTTTGTGGCTTAGAAAATTTTGTATCACTAAGCATTTTGAAAAATTTTCCCTTAGAAAATTTTATTCATTCCTCAATCACTCTGCTTGTGGTGGGGAAAATTTTATTTTGCTTCACTTGGAAAATTTTCCTTGAAGGCACATATCACGTCTAGCATGTCTTGTTCATATTTCCATCACCTTGTATTTTACTTCACACTCCCATGAAGGATGGGCACATTTTCCTTGTCATAGAGAACATTCTTAATGCCTTAGTATATTTTAATCTCCCCTTTGGCACATTTTATGCTTGAAGAAGACGTTTTACCTTTCAATGCTTAATATATTTTATTCACCACTTCATAAGCCTAGGCGCACTTCACACTTGAAGAGGATATTTAAAAGTCCAACACCTTAGCATACTTATCAACCCTCAACACTTTTATCTTTACATGGCGCATTTCATACTTTAAGGAGATGGAAAATTCAACGCCACCCTTAACCTCCTCTTGTCCTTGGCACATTTGAGAGGGTGAGAGGGATGAAAAACGTTGACCCCTTCGACCTTCTTTGTTTTGTCTTCACATGGCTCCTCTTGGGCACATTTCAGCATGCATGGAGGATGAAACTCCCAACGTTTTTCTCAAGTGACTCTTCAACTTCCAGCTTTTGTCCTCATGTGGCCCCATTTGGGCGCATTTTGCCATGGGGGAAGGATAAACCTTGTTGACTTCCTTGACCTTTTTTCATTTTGGGCGCATTTGAACATGCATGATGTTGTACCCAAACCAAATTTTTTGCTTCATCAAGGCATTTTGCATTAATTAGTCTAAATCTTGCTAAAGTGTTGTAAAACATAGTTTTGGGCAATATCAAGCATGGAGTTTTTGTCAATAGTTTGTCAGTCAAAGTCAGTTTTATTGAACAGAGCCTGAAGCAGAGACTCAGAATAGAGCTTTTCACGACAGAGGAACATCTCACGACGGCGTTTCACTTTGCACACGGTCATTTCAGTGATCGAAACAGAGTTTTCAATGGTCAATTTATGAAGATTTTTCAAAGGAAAAGTCAGAAAGTGCAAGTATAGCCCAGGGGCGCCCAGCTTATTGAAGGTCAAGATCTTGTTTAAAATGTTCAAGCATCCAGTCAATCTCTTCAGAATTAGTCTGGCTATCTGTTGAGCTATCCAGCGAAGCTTTCCAAGACCCACAGCTCCGGCAATCAGCAACAGAAGTTGAAATCCCTAAATTTCCAGATGTGAGAAATTTGTCTTTTTCAGGCAAAAGCGCGCCTCTAGCCTGAGGGCGCCCATCTTAAAGAGGGGGTAAATCTTGGCATTTTCAATGACGGATACAGCCAATTTGTTCTTGACTAGTCTGCTTATCCGACGAGATATCAAACGCAGTCATCCGAGTTCCAGAACTCCGGCAGCAGTCGTTTAAAGATCAGCTTATAATGGAGTTTTCACGTTTCTGAGCTTCTCCGTTGATTCCCAGTGCAAGTACAGGCCAGGGGCGCTGGTTTAAAGGACCCTTCAGATGGCGAAATTTGCAGACAGAGTCTTCTTAACATCAGTAATACTCTAGCCTAGCTCCGCAACGCACCATTCTGCTTGTCAATCCGACGTTCCAGGTGGTCGTGGCAGAGGTTTTACCAAGCACGTAATTTTACGGGCGAACCAACAAACGATTTTCAGTGTATTTCCACAGTCCAAAGGCGCCTAGCCTTTAGGCCTGTCATATGAGCCCGTTCGCGTTCGAAGTCTTCACGACTATTGAGCGTAATCATTTTGTCTATTCAACGAGCCTAGCCGTCGGCCTTCGGGATTTGGCAATTGCTCGTACGTGCGAGGTCTTTAGTGCAATACTGAAAAGTGAAGATATCCGGAAAATGGCCAAGTCTGGAGCGGTAATTTTAATTAAAATACGCACTGGAGTTTTTGAGGTCTTAGAAGCAGTTTTCTTGCCTCATCACCTCTAGAGACTTCTCTTGTAGGCCCTTCTGGCTGTCCGTTAAAACAGATAGTGCCTGAATCGGGTCATCCCAGCTCCAGATATCAGCGGTCAAAGTAGGGTACTTGGATGGAAGTTTGATTTTCGTCAAAATGACAAGTGCAACCATGAGCCAAGGGCGCTTTTACTTTTGAGGCCCTTAACACAGCTTTTAATTGTCGTGCATACAGTCGTTGGATGCAGAATATCTCGAGTCATGCAGTGTGCTTCGTCTCATGTCAGCAGGGTTCACCATTTGCCGTCAGCAGCCGTTTGAAGTATCAGATGGCAGTTTAGGAAAATGGCCAAGTCTGGAACCCGTAAAGCAATTTAATCAGGGGCACCTAATTTTTCAAGGGATTAAACGATGGATTTTGCAGTAGTGTCTCCCAGCAGACATTTCTTCCTTGTTCAGCAGGCTTTCCGATGAATATCTCAATTCAGTCTCAGCATCACCCAGTCACTCAGAATTCAGTGTCAAAGATGGCCAGTCGTGACTTTGTCGTCAGCTATAAAATAGGAAGTTAATAAAAAGTGTAAAATCTTGAGCAAATGAACGCCTGTAAGCTCGAATGATGACTTTTCGGAATCGGTGAAGTCCAACGGTGAAGCCTAAAGCTTCATTCAATTGTCAACTGGAGTTTCAAATATTTTGCATATTTTAGCATTGAATGGCGATTTTCTATTTTTGGCGCCTTTGCTATTGCATAATAAATATTTTATTATTATTTATTTTTGAACTTCCAGCTAGTGGCAGTTCAATTGAAGGGCGACCAATTGGAAGGCTTCTATTTCAGCCAGGGTTTTGAAATCTTGCAGTTCACGAGTTGGTGCAAATTTCTTCTTGTTTTAACATGGCGCCTTCATTTATTATTCACAAAGCTAAAGAGAAATTCATATTTTCAAGCAAAATTCGTTTTTCTTCAAGGAAAAGGCGTATTTTCAAGTAAAATTCGTTTTTCTTCATTCACAAGGCGTATTTTCAAGGGAGATTCGTATTTTTCAAGGCAATTCATATCTTCAAAGTCAAAATTCATTTTTCTTCAAGAAAAGGGCGAATTCTTTCAAAGTAAAGGCAGATTTCTCATCTATTTGCAAAGGCGATTTCTCCAATCACATTCTTTTGCAGGTTAAAAGTTCACGATTGTCAGCAATTTGAAGAATTCAAAGGCGATTTTCATTGGAAGAAGAGCATACAAAAACGTCTTTTTCCTCCTTGGTTCTCAGATTTCACTCAGTTTTTAATTTGCATGTTCCTGAAATTGGCAAATTCAACAAGTCTCAGCATCTGGATCATTTCTATATAGCTTCCTCGAATTAAAATCGTGCGTTTGATTTTTCAAGAATTTTTAACTCCAGAACATTCATTCTTGAGTTTCTAATTTTCTCAACTAAAAAGTCTTTGCATGGTCGAGTAGAAGTCAAATTTTCGCAAATCTGACATTCTAGGTTGTCTTAGAATCTTCTTCTGGACAAAACCCATATCTCAGATTTTCGCCGAAAATAATTCTTCGATAGGCTATATTTAGCCTCAGCAGGCTATTTTTAGCTTTCCAGAAAGTTGTCAGAATATAGCTGTGTTCACAGTCAACAAGCGAGTTTTTCAGAGTATAGTTCACACAGACTGAATTCAAGACCAAATCGGTCTTAATTCATGATTTCGTTAGAAAAGCTGAGACCGATTTGTATCAAGCTGCACAGGAGATGTTGGTTATCACTTCAGTTACGGAGCCGCCAAAGTTACCAATCAGTGAAATGCTAGTTTGAGTGTGCAAAGATTGCCAAGATTGCTCAAGTTGCTGACATTCAGATGCTGATGCAGTTGACAGCCTCGTTGAGGGATTGATTTGCTCGAGATCACAGCTAGTAGACTTCAGTTTCCACCTCTCAGGATAGACATTACACACACGAGTTGAACTTGGTGTTACCCTTTCAAGTTAACTCGATGTTGTCATCACATGCATATCTATTATGAGGCTCGCCTTACACACTTGAAGTTTCTTTAGGTTTTTTTCGTTAACCGATGATAGTCTTCCGCTAACTCACTTTCAATAAGGACGTGCATGCTCGCACAATTGTCCATTTTTAGATTAGATGTTTCGGTTAACTGATGATAGTTTTCCAGTTGATTGTATAGTTTACTTCATTAGGGTTTGGCGCAAATCTTGCATGCATTGCAAGACTGTAGATGACACAAGGTGATTTTAGGGTTCCCTACACCTTGATGTATATAAATAAGAGTTTTTGCTCATTTGTAAATAACTTTTGCTTGAGAGAGAAATATATGCTGCCTACCTTGCCCTCAATATTGCTCTTTTGGTATTTGTTCATGTCTCGCTATTACGATTAATGTTATGCCACATAGGGTTTCATGCAATTGTAATGGTGGATTCTTTCTGTCTTGTGAATCTTTTATCATTTCAATCAAGTGTTATGCCACATAGGGTTTCGTGAGATTGTGATGATAAATCTGTTTTATGAAGTCTTTACTACTTTGATCAAGTGTTATGCCACATAGGGTTTCGTGAGATTGGCGTGGTAAATTCTTCCCATAGTTTAGGTAAATCTGTTTCGTGCATATTTACCATTGAGGTCAATTGTTATGCCACATAGGGTTTCAAGAGATTGAGATGATAAATCTATTATATGTATATTTACCATTGTGATCAATCGTTATGCCACATAGGGTTTCGAGAAATTACGGTGTTAAATCTGTTTTGTGAATCTTTATCATTATAATCAAAGGTTATGCCACATAGGGTTTCGTGAGGTTGTGGTGATAAAGCTGTTCGTGAAGACTTTACTATTTTGATCAAGTGTTATGCCACACAGGGTTTCATAAGATTGTCTTGGTAAATTCTTAAATCTGTTTTGTGCCCAATAAGCTTGTTTAGATTGAGATGATAGTTGCGCCACCTTGCCTTCAAGTAGAGAATCTAAACTCGTTTATCGTCAGTTAATCATCCCTGCTCCATTTCCTCATGCTCGCTTTCTTGAGGAAACCGGATAGATTTAAAGTAGATAGCTTAGTTGTAGTTAATGATCTGCGAAACCAGAAAATCCTTAGCTGCAACGTTCTTGGTTTTTCTTAACCTTGTGCCTCTTCCAGCTGAGAACAAAAAGATAGGACTTAGATTACTTCTCTTTTCATGCATTCCAGCACAACGAGGGAGCTTCCCCTCCTAATTTGAAGAGCACTCATTGCGTAGTGTACATAGCTGTCCGTACAAACCTGCACTCCAGAGGTGTTAGATTTTACGCCAACACATGAAGGATGAAAAGTGTTGACCACTTTGACTCACTTCTCTCTTGGGCGTATTTTGGCAAGGGGGAAGGACGAGTTTATAACTTAGAGAATTTTTAGCAGCTTGCCTTCAAGGTGGGCGCATTTAGCCTATGCTGAAGGATGAAAATTGACACTTAAACATTTTCTTGACTTCCAGCTTGATGAGGGCGCATTTTGCTATGTGAGGTGGATGAACATCAACACTTAGCCATTTTTCCTTGTCCCTGCCAGCTTCCATGCCTTACTATTTATAGTAAGTCCTTCAATTCTTGCACTTCAGGAGCTCGGAATGATTTGAAATTTTGAACACTGCATCCTCACGACCTTGTTGACCTGTTGACACTGCCATTCTCAGTCGGCCTGCTATTTTTAGCCCATTTCTGAAGGTGATTTACTATAAATAGCAAACGCTTGCTTCTGATAGCTCCCCTGCTTTGATTAACTTGAAATTTGAATGAGGTGCTCCTCACCACGTGACCTGACTACTGACATCGGCGCGTGCAACTGATTTACTATTTTTAGCTAGTTTCCAAAACGACTTACTATAAATAGTAAGTGCTCCATTTGACTTGAAATTTTACCAGCAGATAGCCTGAAGGATGCTGATCGCGGTGGTTTACACCGGTTTTCGAAAATTCTGACTTTTTACCCCTCTTTTCAAGCTCCGAAGTTGGAAACCCTAATTTGCTCTGCATACGTATCAAATGATCTCTGTTTGTCTTCGTTTTTGTTGCATTGCGATCAGCTCGTGATTCTAAACTGGTGGGAAGCGGCTGCCGGGACACACCTGCTAAAAATAGTAAGTTCCTTACTGAGTGACTATCTCCATTTGCATGTCACATCATCGCGAAGCTCTTGGAAAACCCATAAGGAATCATCTGACATGCAAAAGAAACCCTGACATGCAAACCCTAAAAATAGCCTCGGAAGACTGAATTTTGAAAGTTGTAGTCTCGTTTTGCATGTTATACCATTGCGAAGGTCTCGAAAAACCTAGAAGGAATATGCAGACATGCAAAGGAAAACTCTGCGTTTAAGCCCTGAAATTTGTCTCGAAAGCTGGACTACCAAAAATAGTAAGTTGTCTGTTTTTGCTCAAATTTTGCACGCGAGCAGCCCGATGTGTTCTGAATGTAGCGTGACTGTCGGAATCTCAAAAATGCTGACGGATTGCCCTGAATTTCACACTTACTAAAAATAGTAAGTACCTTAGAATCTGATGAAAATTTGCTAGGAACTTGCTGGAAACATACTGACAACAATATTAAGCTCAATTTTAAATATATTCACCCTATTCGACCTCAGACTGACCAGGAAAGATGAAACCCTAATTTTCAGACTTGGCCAAATCTTCATGTTTAAGCTCAATGAGGGGCGCAATCCTCGAAAGGCAGACATCAGCAAAGAGAAAGAGAAAGAGAGACAGAGAAAAACCCAAGCCAAAAGACCAGAATGGAGCGAAAATTAGGGGGGTCCCCATTTTGAATGGGGCGATGTGTGAAAAGGTCACAACAAGACCATTGAACAGGAATATCTATCCCATATTGGAGGTCGTGGCCATTTAAATAGGGACAAACTCTACATCAGACTTCTGGGCGCACTTATTAGCTTTCATGTGATGGTGAAAGGAGGTCGTGTTAACACATTGGGAGGGACGTGAGTCCATTTGCAGCTAGTTTTGTCATCTCCAGCCAAGCACACCATTATTTCCACTGCCCTGGACCTGTATAATCTTCACGTGGACTTTGGAAAGCCTGCTAACTATTTGAGGGCTGTATGAGTGATCTGGGTCAAATCGTGGGCATCCTTCAGGCTGCAACTCTCTTGTGATTGCTACTGCCTAATCTCTGCCCCAACGTGTATTCCTAGGTGTGAAGTTCTACTATCTTTGTTGTTGTTAAGATGAGTATTTATACAAGCTAAGCTTTCACTGCTACACAGCATACTGTGCATAAAATACATCCATGATAGATTTACAGTGTACTTAGATTATTGATGTGTGAGGCGGCTACCATTTTCTGAGTTTGTATTTAAGCATGACAACCAGTTAAATGGTGTGGGCGTTTCATTTCTTGTATTGTGCTCACATGCCAATGAATGTAATATAATGCTTATTGAAAAGCCTAGCACCTGTTGATATAGATAGTCAATATGAAAGAGAAGTAGTCTACTGTCATTTGTTAATCTGTAGCTAAATCTGAGTTTGTCTTCAGTCTGTTCTTGCTGGTCTGTTATGAAAAATCAGTCATATTCATGTTCAGATGGCTATGGTCTTGCTGTTACATGATAGTTGCAGCCTTGTGATCTTTCCCGAGTCATTGTAAGTCAGAAACAATATTTCTGGGTTGTAATAAGTGAAAGCCAGCCATACTCATGCTCAGATTTGACATATATGTTCACCATTACACATTGATTGTAATCATTGAGGCCTTCCCTAGGTTACTATAAGTCTGATAAGTACTTCTGGCAGCAATAAGCAAATAACCAGTTGATACCTAAGCTCAAGAGGGATTCTCCTAACTGCTGTTACTGTCACCGAATCCTATTTTGTCATTTCCAATATACCATTGTACATTGTAATGAAAGAACTCAGTGATGCTTTCAGTTAATATATGATGATAACTGTTTATTTCTCATGCTTATATTGTAATAATCAGCGGCGTGTTCAGTCTTGTAATTGATGGGAAAAACAAAACTTTATCTTGCAAACTCAATATATGTCACTTAATTGACAAATGCAATATGTCCTATTAAGTGTTTGAGGAAGTTATTGTTCAATTTGGCAAGGGCCATTATAGTGGTATCAGAGCTAGCGTCCTGCCAGCCCATTTGGGTTTGTGACTCAGAAAATTTCAGCTATTTAACGATGATTAAGATGGATAGACTTGTCACTCTTAGAGAAAATCAAAATGTGATGATAAGCACCCTTCAAAAACTCCTACAAAAGGAAGAGGATGAGCGGGTGGTAATAATAATAGAAGCCAATAAAATTGTTGCTGAGTACTAGGGATTACCAAATGATTTCAAAAATCGAGTTCCCTTTGATGAGTTTCTAGAAATACTTGAGGAAGGAAATCCAAGTAAGACAAAACTATATAATTATGTCAGAAAATTGAGAAAGGAAGAAATCCAAGTAAGACAAAACTATGTAAGTATCGATGCTTGAGCCTAGTATTCATGAGGAAGGAAAACTTAATTACATTGCCGACAAGCACACCAGTTGTAGTGGGGAACTAAGAAATGTGTGATGAATGGCTAATGAGGGAAAAGGAAGCAAAGTTGATAGCTACTCAAGCAAAACAACAATTACAGAGAATTAAGGAAACATCAAATCGAGCTCCCTTGCAAACATAAAATCTCCACACTTTTTGGAAAAGCACTTCATATGGACCATCCTTGTGACCTCTCAAATCATGAAAAAAATGTACCCAAGGTAAGGTATGCAAATGATAAATTGATTGGGGTTGCTAATGCCTTTTCAAAAAAAGAGCAGAAAGAAGTTGAGTATGTTGAAGTTCTCAAATCAGCATATAGTGAAAAATGTTTACATCATGCCTATAAGGATAGTTTAGATGTTGGGAAGAAATACCTAAGGTTCAATGTATATCAGTTTGATTTTAAAATAGCCATTCATGGGAAACACAATGAGTTTACTTGTGCAGATCCGAACCATCAGCTCATAAGTTCATGGGATCCAGGCATTTCATCACAAAAATATGGAGTAGAGAAAGCATATGATGATCTCTCTTTCAAACACAACGCTGTCCTTACCACAAAACCTAGAACATGCAAGGGAAATGTCATTGAGGTGACTAAATTTAAGAGTCATGTTCTTGAAGACAGGTCTGACAATTTATGATGTGAGGCTAATCTTTATCAAAGGCTTAAGGAGTCATATGATTGGAAGAATCAATTGATAGTCATGGAAGATAAGGTTATGGCAGCTCTAATTCATTTTGACAACTCACACAAATTCGTTGAAGATTTCTTTTGGAAGGTACAGATTGGAAAGAGACAAAAGGGCATCAAAAGGGGATCTTCTCTTGCAGATTTACAAGTAATCAAAGGAGCCTTGAGAATAATGAAGTCAAAGTACTCACAAGTGTTTGCGGATAGGGATCATGTTATCAAGTTGGTTGAAGATAAGGAAAAAGAGGCTGAGGAACTTAATGAGTTTCACATGGATTGCAATTTGGAGCCAAGCTACCCTTGGATACTTGTAGAAGAATGCATCAAAAATAGAATAATGCATAATGTCTTCAACACTTTCCCTATTGGAGAGGTTCAGGATGAAGGTAGAGTTTGGAGCCCATGTCAAAAATTTGAATTCTTGGATTTTGAGGATCAATCTCCACACACGGGTACAGATTGCAGCCACAAGATAACAGATATAACTTGTGTTGAAGGCAGCTTTCAGTAGGCTACACTTCAGGGATCAACAAGTAATGATGAGCACTCAGGATGGGAGGTAAGTATGCATGAAACTTATGAAGACATCACTGAAAATGACGAGGGATATGTGAATTTAATGAGTGTTAATAGCAGTCTATTGTCTATGCATGGATTTGATAATCACAAGGAGATAGATAAGTCTCAAGTGGGTGATTGTGTTAAGGAGGTTATTCATGTTGACCCTCATGATATCATAGACAAGAATATGTTAGTGTGGATCAATCCAAGGTACACAAAAAGATTATCTTTTCAGAAGGGATTTGATAATTCTTGCTTTATGAAGCTACTATCTTGGAACACTTTGAACGCAACTTCATTGAGAGGACTATCAATCAAAACCTTGAGGATTCTTAATCTTAAACCTGCTGTTGATCATTCCTTTGTATTCAATGTTCGTGAGTATCATATTCCTAGATTACTAAGCTGGTATAACCTCATCAACTTGCAGCAACTAAGAGGATTTTCAGATTTGGTGCAAGGGGTCTTATATTACTTTTGGATGAATTGTGGCTGTTCTATACTGTTGTATACAAATTTATCAAACTTGGTGTTGAAGGGTATAGTTGGTTGCATGGATTTGTGTGCTTTGGATTGTCACCCTAACACTTGGAGATTGAGTGTTGATAAGGGATCACCCAATTATGGCAGCCATGGCAATCCCAAGATGGTTATAGACTTAATTTTCAGATTTTTCAGAACTATCATCAGTTATTGTATCAATCAAGAGGAATTGGGTGTGAGTATGATTGATGGTGATCACAGGACTTGGAGTCCAGGGATAGTTACTAAGGGTGAGAGGTTGATTCCAAATTGGTTTTGCGAACAAATTTTTAGAGTTGACGCCACTGTTTGCTTTCCAAACATCATGGAGCATATAGAAGAAAATAGTACTTCATGTTGGTACCATTGGGTTTTGAGTTACATCACAAGGATAGAGGGCTGTTCTACTTACCCCAGCAAGGAGATTTCAGCCCTAGTTCAGTGGGTTAGAATTCTCACCTTGATGATAGATGTTTGTTTCATACTACTAATCGCAGAGAATTCAATTGGGTTCTTGAGGACAACAACAGTTGGGATAGATAGAAGTTGGGATTGCCACTTTGGTGTTGGAGGATGGATTGACGACGAGTTCGTATCATCCTTTGACAGCAGTGATACCCCTTGTTCTATCAGGGACATGATTCACAGGTTGCATGGTGTTGTTTTGATATTTATCATCAGCTTGTCGAGGGTTGGCATGTGCTTCTATGCACCAACGTTGGGAATCTTCCACATCTAGAGGAGACCACTTAGTGTGGAATGGATTGTTGATGACATAGACACATTAGGTTTGAATACAAGATCAGACGTCATCAAAGATTTGGGCACAAAGCTTTGCATTGGTATTATAGAGATTGTCATTGGACAACCTTATCAGGAGAAGATGATTCCCTCTAGGTCTTGCACGTCGGGTCTTAGCGTTGTTCCATCTTTACAGGAGATTTGTAGGACCATAGTTTGTGAGGACTATGGCATTTTTAATGGAGGGAATATGCATGACTACTCTAGTATCCCATTAGCACAGGCAAGGGAGTTTCACTACGAGGACATTATGTGGTGTGCTCACCAGCTTTCTTTCAGCTCGCATAGAATTTGATGATGACATTGATGACACAGAGAGATGGGTTGAATAAGGGACATGCAGATTCACTCTGGTATGGCACGCTTCAAATTTCAGATGATTAGTCCAAGTTTAATAGGTCTCCCACTTTGATTTCTCCAGTTGGATGTCTCCAGCAACAGGCGTTTGAGACCCGGTTCGATTGGACTCTATGGGTTATCAGAGTGATGCAGCGGAATTCAGTTGGTGTTAGTAGACTCCCAACTTATCCAGGAGATCCAAGTATGATATCTAAGGTGTATCAACACAGTGCTTGGAGTTGGCATGACAAGGTTGATTTACAGAGTTGGGATACAAGAATTTCATCGTTGGATGGTTGCTTTCATCGATTGACACAGAATGACAGTATCTTGGGTTCCAGTTGCCTACAAAGACTATGGATTAGCACATGTTGTAGGATCACTTGGGATCCAAGTGGTGGGTGGACGGGTGTAGTTGGTTTTACATTTGTCACCAGATGCTGTGGCAGCTGAACTGGTTTGCAGTTGTGGATTGCTTGAGGGCAAGCAATCTTTGGGAAGGGAGGACTGTAATGTCCATAAAATTTGGACGAAGTGACTTAATTATTTAATATTGCCTAAGTCTTAAATTGTTTGTTTTTTTAAAAGGGGGATATTAAATAATTAATAAATCAAGTTATAAGTGACCTCTTGAAATAATATTAAAGGGGAACATTATAAGTCACTTATTTGTTGTTTGTAAAGTGACTTGAGGAAATATTTAAAATATGAAATTAAAAAGTCACTTTATGATTTTGAATGGAAAAGATTATAAGGAGAAAAGAAGTCTCTTGTCGGGCCTTCTGGAAATATATTGAGAAAAACTCATTTTTTAATTACTTTTGAAATGAACATTTTCACGGCAATGCTGGTCGGGTTTCTTTGGTTTGGGTTTTGGAAAACCCCATAGATCCCATTTCGGCTGTGAAACTGTCAGCCCTAGTTGGGAAAGGCAGTGAAAGATACGCAGACTTTCTATTGAGCTTCATTGGAGACTTGAAGCATTTTCAGATCATTCAATGGTGAAGAATCGATTTCCTCATTTGGTGATTGTAGCAGGGGCGAGTTGAAGGTGAGCAGTTTCAGACATTTTGGTGTGGGTTTCGAAATGAGAAGGGGCGAATGTTGAGACCATTGAACAGGAATATCTATCCCGTATTGGAGGTCGTGGCCATTTGAATAGGGCCGAACTCTACATCAAACTTTTGGGCGCACTTATTAGCTTTCACGTGATGGTGAAAGGAGGTCGTGTTAACACATTGGGAGGGACGTGAGTCCATTTGCAGCTAGTTTTGTCATCTCCAGCCAAGCGCACCATTATTTCCACTGCCCTGGACCTGTATAATCTTCACGTGGACTTTGGAAAGCCTGCTAACTGTTTGAGGGCTGTATGAGTGATCTGGGTCAAATCGTGGGCATCCTTCAGGCTGCAACTCTCTTGTGATTGCTACTGCCTAATCTCTGCCCCAACATGCATTCCCAGGTGTGAAGTTCTACTATCTTTGTTGTTGTTAAGGTGAGTATTTATACAAGCTAAGCTTTCACTGCTACACAGCATACTGTGCATAAAATACATCCATGATAGATTTATAGTGTACTCAGATTATTGATGTGTGAGGCGGCTACCATTTTCTGAGTTTGTATTTAAGCATGACAACCAGTTAAATGGTGTGGGCGTTTCATTTCTTGTATTGTGCTCACATGCCAATGAATGTAATATAATGCTTATTGAAAATCCTAGCACCTGTTGATATAGACAGTCAATATGAAAGAGAAGTAGTCTACTGTCATTTGTTACTCTGTAGCTAAATCTGAGTTTGTCTTCAGTCTGTTCTTGCTGGTCTGTTATGAAAAATCAGTCATATTCATGTTCAGATGGCTATGGTATTGCTGTTACATGATAGTTGCAGCCTTGTGATCTTTCCCGAGTCATTGTAAGTCAGAAACAATATTTCTGGGTTGTAATAAGTGAAAGCCAGCCATACTCATGCTCAGATTTGACATATATGTTCACCATTACACATTGATTGTAATCATTGAGGCCTTCCCTAGGTTACTATAAGTCTGATAAGTACTTCTGGCAGCAATAAGCAAATAATCAGTTGATACCTAAGCTCAAGAGGGATTCTCCTAACTGCTGTTACAGTCACCGAATCCTATTTTGTCATTTCCAATATACCGTTGTACATTGTAATGAAAGAACTCAGTGATGCTTTCAGTTAATATGATGATAACTGTTTATTTCTCATGCTTATACTACAATAATCAGCAGCGTGTTCAGTCTTGTAATTGGTGGGAAAAACAAAACTTTATCTTGCAAACTCAATATATGTCACTTAATTGACAAATGCAATATGTCCTATTAAGTGTTTGAGGAAATTATTGTTCAATTTGGCAAGGGCCATTACAGAAAGTTTTCTGCAAGCTTCAGCAACTTCACACTCTTTAAGAAATCGGCCAACTTCACTTTTAGCAACTTCAAGCGAATTAACTTGAGCTTCAGCACTCAACAGCTCTTCGTCTTCTTCAAGTCGAACTTCTTCAACAACTCTCAGCCACTCACTTGCACTGCAACTTCAACCTCAAAGCTAAAATCGAACTTCTTCAGCTAGTGAAAAAAAAATGAACAAACTTTCAGCTCATATAGGCAAGTCGAATTTTAGAAGGAAGCCAAGTTTAGCTAATTCATTAAGTCTCCACTACTTCATAGCAGGAATTCAAATTTCCCTCCTCTGAAAATTTCAACACTTGTCACCTGACGTCCGGTATCTTGACCTTCGAGAACTTAAAAAAAAATCATCTTGACTGGCATACTTAGCATTTAAATTCATTTTGAAAACACTCACTTCAAATTCACTCTTTAAGAAATTTAATTCACCATCTGAAGCTCCGACATTCAACTTTATTCACCTCTGACTTTGGAAGATTAGTCTCACGAAGAATTTGATCAAATTCATCTAGGAAATCCATTTCAAATTCATCATCTGAAGCATTTTACCTTCAAAAACACATTTTATTCACTTTGCCTTAGAAAAATTTTAAATTTCCCTTAGGAAAATTTCATAATTCAAGTGACGATCAAATTCTCCATCCTGAAAGTTTTGGCGAAGTGCTGAGGACTTTAAAATCCATTCATTGACGCAAATCTTCAATACCCAGAAGAAAATTCCCTTCAGAACATGTCGAATTCATGGGTCTACAAACGAAGGGGTACATTTAATTTTTCGAATTTTAAACCTTAGAAAAATCATTTTTCATCAAATTTAATCCAATTTTGTATTCCTGGGCTTATTTTCTTGCTCTGACTTGAAAATTCTTATTAACCTCGTGAAGCTGGCATCCTCTGAATTCTCCTCTCGGCAATTTCATTCATGTTTCAGGAAAATTTCAATTCCTTCAAGTCTAGGCATATTTTTCCTAAGGAAGTGAAATTTTAAATATTAACACTTAGGAGAAATATCTCATCAATATCATCAATATTAGGCATCAAGGAGGAACTTGAATTTCGCCTTAGAAAATTTTCCCCACTCATCTGGTGCATCAGATGAGGCGGAAGTCAGGAAAAGGATGTTCTCGAGGCTACCATTGAGTATGATCAGGGAGTGTGAAATCATTCCAGTACCAGACCAAGTGGATGAGGACATGAACGTTCTCCATCCAGATTATGAGGCAGTGAGAGACACGCCACTCCCACTCCCAGATTGGT
Organism: Sequoia sempervirens; assembly: GCA_007258455.2. Taxonomy (NCBI): domain Eukaryota; kingdom Viridiplantae; phylum Streptophyta; class Pinopsida; order Cupressales; family Cupressaceae; genus Sequoia; species Sequoia sempervirens. The sequence goes on from VDFB02143664.1 coordinate 34,210, forward strand.
CGGAGCCAGAGATAGCTGAATTGGACGCGCTTTGTATTCCAGTCATGACTTTCACCAGGGCATGGGTGGAAAGGCATGTAAGTAGATTGAAGAGTAGGTCAATTCCTTTGACTTACAACTTGATGGGAGATCATAGGACACCCACTACTAGCAGGAAGAAACAAATTACTCGGGGTCCAAAATCTCGAAGGAGCCAATTCGGCCAGAGCTAGTTCAGCCGGAGCCTCCAAGAGTTGTGTTAGGGTCACCCATGCCATTGGAGACACGTTCTCCAAGCATACAGGAGGTTTCTCTATTTGTTGATCAGAGGAATGCACTGAATCAGGAGCAGGGGTTACATGAGGAAAAGCAGCCACCAAGGAGAGAATCAATTGGTCAGAGCGTCAATGCACCTACTAGAGATGATCAGTAGGAGGAAGATGAGGAGACTGCTACTGATACTCAATTCCAACGTGAGTTGGAGACGGCTTTAGAGGATGATGCAGTTTCAGGAGATACTCAGCCACTAGAGGCCAATGAGCCTCGCCATAATGAAATTGAAGTAGAACAAGTCCGTGAGGAGGAAGCTAGAGAGGAGCAGCCATTTGTTATATAGCAGGTGGTACCTGATTGGCTTAGGGATAGAATGAGGAGGAGCCCCGATGAAGAGGCCGATCCAGCAGTTGAGATGGAGGAATTTTTGAGTCGGATCAAGGCACCTCCACCAAAGAAGAGAGCTAGGAAATTTTTGAAGATTTCAACTGATGAGGATGGATCTCGCACCCTTCATGTAGCTATGCCATGAGTTAATTGTGATCGAGACGAAGCAGTGCTAGAAAATTATGTGATCACAACTATGGAGTTAGGTTTTCCCACAGGTGCATAGATTATTGAGGAGTGTGATAACTCCTATCAGTCGCTTAAGGATAGATTGCTCAGGACTAAGGGCAAGTATAAGAATTTGAAGAAGGAACATAAGACATTGATAGGATACATGCAGCATTTGTCTCGTCCTTGTGGGCAAGAGATTCCGGCTATAGAGGTTTCAGCCGAATTATCTAGAGAATCAGTTAGTGGCTTGGAAGATTTGAGGAAAATGGCACAGGAGGCAGACAAATGGGTTACGGGTGTGCGTGCCGAGACAAAGAAATTCATGGAAGATCTTGCTCATGCTTACCGATAGGCTTCTAGCATTATGGCACGGATGGAGGCAGTTGATCAGGCTTGGCGTGATGCTTCTATCTATCAGAGCAAAGCTATTCAACATCTGGAGGCATTGATGCATACTCCTTTGCAGATGTTGATTGATGGAGGAGTCATTCAGAAGGGTGATAGGTACAACTTTGTTGGATGGTACTCTTCAGTAGTCATAGGGCGTGGATTCTTTGATGCAACACAGGTGGATTCAGCTAGAGTTAGGAAGGCTATGACAAACATCATTGATGGAGTCCAGAACACCTTAGAGGCAATCTTTGCTAGGCGGCTGAATCCTGATGAGGTGACTATTGATGGATTGAGGAGTAGGCTGCCACCTTTCTTTCGGAGGTGAAGACTTTTGTGCAAGATGACTTTGAGAATATTTCGACTTTCTCCAGCCTGATTCAGAGTACACAGGATGCTTTAGCTGCTTGGAGAAAATCTTGCACACGACATAGGCAGTCAGTCATGGTGTTAGAGTTTCAGCTAGATCATATTCCACCTATCTCAGTTCAGGAGGTTGAGGCTATGCTTGCCAGGTTCAATGATTTTGCAGCCAGGGAGAAAGAGAACGGGAATGCACTTCTGGGTGACGACCTTCTGGAGGACTAATTGTGGGCATTAATTGCCTTTAGTATTTTGGGAGTGAGTGGGAATCTTTGATTCATTTATTGTACCACTCCCTATTCTGGCAGTTTTTAGGGTTAGGGTTGAGGTGGCTCAATTTGAGCCATTCATTTGATTGTAATCTGAGTTGTCCATTGGACTTGGCCATCTATAAAAGGGGGAGTCCCCCTCATTTGTATTCATTAGATTAGAGGAGACATCAAAGAGTAGACATTTTGTTAGAGTAGAGAGATAGTTTGATAGTTTAGCATAGATTGGAGAAGGAAAGTTTTCCTTTGAAAAATTTTGTAAGAGATTGTTGTGAAAACTTTCATAATAAAAGATTTTTCATTGATGGTGAAATTCGTCTTTGTTATGAATATCTAGCGAGGTTTCTTCATCCCTTCTACTCCAAGTAGCTTAAAGTAGCGTAATGTTCATTTTATGCAAGTAGATGTTAGTTGTGGATTTGTGGTATTGATCGAGGCAACTTCGTTTTAGTCCATACCACTAGCAGCTTGCTGACGGCAAGTTTTCCTTGTGTGGTCACCTGGAGCATTTTATCCTTGTGTGGTCAACTGGAGCATTTTATAAGCCTAACTTCAGTTGTGATTCATATCTTGGTATGCGTCATCTTGACGGTATCTTGATGTCGGATTGTAACTTGAAATTTTTTTGCCATCCCCTTGAAGATTGCACCAACTTTGTGTAAGTTGTCCAACGTGAGGTGGAGCAGAGTTTGGTTGAAGTTTTCCGAAATTGATCCCGTGTCCCTTCTTTAGATAGAACATAGATTCTTTAATCCCTGTAGCCATTCAATTCCGCACATTTCTGGTTAGTTTTAGGAAAATTCGTACCTCAATGCCAAATCATTCTCACAAAATTCCCTTCAAACCATTAAACTATTGTCAACTGCAAGCCTTATGAACAATTGTGTAAGTCCCCTCGTGTAAACAGCATATCACAACGAATCAACTGAGGGTATTCCAAAGCATTTTGAAACCTTGGAGTTGAACATGCGATCTTTCTAGCAATCTTAGTGCACAAGATTCTTTGATCAAGAGAGAATGGAGTCGCCTTCAGATTATTTTGTTCTGCTGATTGGTGCGGTCACAAAAATCACATCAACAAGACCGAATGAGGGTGCCAAAAGGTGGCTAGTTCCCCAAAAGCACCGTCAACCTGAACAAAGACAATATCCCATACCTTTAGTTTAGCTTTAATAATTTATCGTTCACAATAACTCAGCCTAGTTTCTTTCAACATGTACATGTCTGAATTCTAAGAGTCCATTTGGTGCTTGACCAAGCGCTTTGTGTTAGGGGTGTTTAAACCCCTAACATTCCATGAAGAAATCTTCATTACTTTTTAGGAAGGGTTTTCCCCTTCCCAAATCTCAATATTCTACACATTTTCATTTGGCCTTCAGTATCCCCATCTTGACAAAGTTTTTCTTTGTTGGTTTTGTACCCTTTCTTCTTCTAGTCTCCACAATTTGGATTGTCTTTTGATACCTCGGTTTGGCGCAACCCTAAGTCACTGTCTTCCTCAACAATTGGGTTGGAGATTAGGGGTGGCTCTATTTCTTCTACTGCTACAATCTCCCCTTCCTCCAAGAAAATGATTGAATTGTCCTTTGTATCCTTGGATTCAATAATTGGGGCATCTTTCAAAGGGAAATCTTTGCCTTATCTAGTATAGTCACATCAAGAGATCTATTTCTGTTTGTAATTCCAAATAGTGCACATGCCACATCAAATGTGTTGGCGTTCTTATCAAAATCTAGATTTGCAATCATTTGTAGATTTGTAGGAAGCAATATTTTCCTATTCTCTAGTTGAAAATTAGTCACTTGGAGGACCATTTTCAGATGCCTCCCCCTTGCAAAAGAAAGGGGAGGGCTCCAAAATATCTTTTCCTTGTGAGATTTCTATTTGAAATATTAGTCGAAGGGTTTTTCCAATTTTTCATCGAATGCCAACTAGTCGAACAATGTTTGCATATGATTGGGGTCGTTTCCACCTCCACCTTCTGCCTCCAAATGCCCAAATCCAATCTGAGCTCTAGTTCTTTTGGTGGGGGGTGAAGTTAGGTCAACAACAATACATTTCCTAGCTTACATTCCAAAATCCCCATTGAATATTTATTCATCTACTTTGATAAAGGTTCCTGGTTCTTCACAAATGATTCGTAGGGTTTCTCCATTCCAATACTTTGATGGAAGATTGTAGAGCCTTACCCGCATCAAAGTTTTGCCTATTTTGTGAATGACTGGATTAAAATTTGGAACCCAATCGGCTGTATAAAAGCCAATTTTTCCCATCATCAAGGGTTTGTGATTGAGAATCTCCTTCAATTCTTTCATGGGGCATTCAACCAAGAAGAAACCTTTGGGAAGCGATTTAAGCAATTTAATCTTAGTCTTTGGCCCCCATGTTTATGTGCACCATTTTTGAAGCTTTTCCCTAGCGGGCCACTCCCTAGCCCATTTCATGAACAAGACACATTCCCTAAGATAGGCAATAGAGGAAGAAAGTTTGCCTGAATTCAGAAAGAAGGATTTGCAGCTTACTGACTATTTTTTTGTTGGAGAGGAATTCAATTCGCTCATGCAGCAATTTCCGAAATTTTTGGAATCTAGACACCTCTACTTCAAATTGACCAAGATTTTGTTTCTCGAGTTTGCCTCACTTTTTCACCTCAAATTATGTTGGTTGTTCCGCTCTGGGCTTCTATTCGACTTAGTGGAATTCCTTGCCCTCTTCGGGGGAGGAAAGTTTTTACAACAGAAATTATTTGTAGATTTTCAGTTGAGAGACATTTTTTTGTTTTCTTTTTATTGAAAAAGCTTCTCACTATTAGTGCCTAACTTCTTAGTATATTTTGTAATACCCCCAATTGGGAACCTTGAAATTTATGCAATATTTTTTGTAGTTTATGTTTATGGAAAATTGGAAACAAGCGCTCAAACATGTAACTAAACCCTACACTAGTTAGATCAGTAATAACAAGTTTCAGAATTTGATTTTATCATTCATTTATTAAATTAACGGTAAACAACTAGCCAATCCAATAATAAATGATGCTGAATTATTAATAGAAACTTTCAGATCTGAGTGTTAGTCCAAATAAGTAATGATAATAGCTAAAAGTATCAGAAACAAACCCTTAAATGGTGAATGAGAGGTCAGCATTAATTCATTTATCATTGGAATTAAGCCCTTCAACCACACATAATGGATCAGCAATAAATCAGTTTTAGATTGCAAATAACAACAGTCCACTTACACCTTGCCAAATAGCTGTATGGATGGATGGAAGACCTCAAAGGGGTGGTGCAAGACCGAAATACAGATCTGAAATGAATATAAATGATGGTGCAGGCTGGGAGTAGGGTAATAACAATCATAACATGCTGGAAAATGTATGGTGCAGGACTGCAATGTTGGTGTCTATGAAAACCCGCTATGGTGGCGGCTGTAGCGGCATAAACCCTGCCAAATCTCTTGGCAAGCACTGATAGCAGAAAGCATAAACTAGGCACAGCTGTATATGATCCCCGAATTCTGATAAAAATGGATAATACGTTGATTTGCTTGTAAATATAAATTGCTTCAGTTGGAATAAATAGCAACAATAAGCTCAAATGTGATCACTAAATAGAATTGCTACCAATTGGACAAGAGGGTTTTTGTCCTCAAATCCACAATGGAAATCAAGAGGATTTTTGTACTCTGGATTTCACACACCAAGGGATTTTCATCCTTGAATGCTCAAATTCAAAAATTGAACAATGATAAAATGGATACCTTGCTTTGAGCACTTGCCTTTCCTTTATAGGTGCCCCCTTTTGGGCCCTTAATAAATTTCACTTTTTTCCTCTAAGAATTTAAAAAATATTTCTTAAATAAAGTATTACGTAGGCCTTATAATGTCTCATTTAGATGGCCATTCCAACAATAACATTTAAATTTCCCTTTTGAAAAAATGAGTGGACCCAACTTACAATGCCATTATTAAATTATTTCCCTTATTGTGCACCTTAGCCTATGAAAAATAAGAATAGGCTACAGGCCTTGATTAATTTCTTCATTCCTAAGAAGGGAACATGACACATTTGTCACTTTAAAAAACAAAAAAAGATTGTATATTTGCAATTATAAAAGTGAAAGAAGATTCTCACCCTTAGGCGCCTAACTTTTTCTTTTGGGTATATTTACTACTACAAATATTTAAAAACAAATTTTCTATACTTGCCACTTTAAAATTTGAGAAAGCTTCTCTCTCTCAAGTGCCTAACTTTCTTTGCCACTTTAAAATTGAAACATGTTGATGTTTGACTTTAAATAGAGCTTCTCACTCCTAACTGTCTAACTTTTTTTGTTTATTTGCCACTTTAAAAATAAAAAGCTTCACTCCCAAGTGCCTAACTTTCTTGTATTTTAATTTTTTAAAATTGAAATTGTTCCTATATTTTGAACTTTGTCACTATCTTGTTAAGCTTCAATACAATACAAAAAAGTAGAGCTTCTCCCTTCTAGGTGCCTAGCTTTCTTTATATATTTCTTCTTGATTTGTTGGTTCACAATTTGTTCATCATTTTAATCAGTGAAACAACAAAGCAAGCCATTTTATTATATTAACTTTGAAATAGCATACAAACATTGTGCCTCTATGAGTCTCTATGTTGTTTGTCCATTTGACTATACTACAGCCCACCAAATGGTTATAATCTAGTATAGCCTTAATGTTCTAAGAGATTTGTAGATGGGACTATCATTTTTGAGTTGTTGGTCCATAAAAGTGTAATCTCCCCAATCAAGAACCTAGGAAAATATGCAAATTTATAGTTTTTTATGTTTATGAAAATTGAAAAATGAATATGAAAGTATGTTACTAAACCCTACTGCTACTGTTCATCAACAATAATAAACTTTCAGAATTAATTATAAACCCTCATACATCACAAATCTAGCAAATTAATAATGCAAAATAGATATAGAAACCCTTACAAATCATTTATGATGGTAGATCTGATCTTTTATGGCAGCAATTAATGAATACAACAATGTATAATCAGTAAACCAAGAGTTTATGACAGCAATAAATAGATCTGAAAATCGGATGTTAAAATATAAGTTTATTCCATGCAAAATTGTACTGTGTAATGTCCCCTTCTCAAGCGTGATGAACTCAGTTGACCATTGGCCTACTCCGGAGACCCGTAGGCTACTCGAAGGTTGAAATTAGGGTTTCCTGTTTGGAGGTTGTTGTTGCTCGAGACTTGGAGATTGAATTTCGGATTCTTTCTGGGTTTTTAGAGAGCTTCGCAATGGTGTGGTTTGCTTTGCATTTCAAGCACTTTCTAGAATTTACTATTTTTAGTAAATTCTATTTCTGGCAGTGGTCCTGTTGATTTCGGCACAGTTGGTTCTCTTCTTCAGTTGGTTCAGTTGGATTGTTCATTTTTGGCCTTGGGATGTGTTGTGACCTTTTCACACATCGCCCCATTCAAAATGGGGACCCCTAATTTTTGCTTCATTCTGGTCTTTTGGGCTTTGTTTTGTTTCTTTCTCTCTGTCTATCTCTTCTCTGTTGTCTGCCTTTTGGGGGACGTGCCTGCCATCGAGTTTAAATGCGAGATTTGACCAAGTCTGAAATTAGGGTTTCCATCTTTCTAGTCAGTCCGAGGTCAAGCAAAGTGAATATATTGAAAATTGAAGTTAACATTGTTGTCAGTGTGCTCCCAGCAAGCTTCCACTAAAATTTCATCAGATTCTGAGTACTTACTATTTTTAGTAAGTGTGCAATTACAGGCAATCCTTAAGCATTCTTGGAATTACGACAGTCATGCTGCATCCAGAACACATCAAGGCGCTCACTGGAAAAATTTGAACGAAAACAGACAACTTACTATTTTTAGCAGTTCAGCTTCCGGAGCAAATTTCAAGGCCTATATGCAGAATTTTCAAATGCATGTCTGAGGATTCCTCCTAGGTTTTCTCAGACCTTCGCGACAGTATAACATGCAAAGTGAGATAACAACTTTCAGAATTCAGTCTTCCGAGGCTATTTTTAGGGTTTGCATGTCAGGGTTTTCGTTGCATGTCTACATATTCCTTATGGGTTTTTTGAGACCTTCGCAGTGGTGTAACATGCAAACCAAGATCAAAACTTTTTCAGAAGCAGCCTTTGGAGGCTATTTTTAGGGTTTGCATGTTAGAGTCTTCAATGCATGTCGAGTGATTCTTTCTGGGTTTTCTGAAACCTACGCAATGATGTGACATGCAAAACGAGATAATCACTCCTTCAGCAACTTGCTATTTTTAGTAGATGCACTCAGGCAGCCACTTCCCAGCACATCAAAATCACAAGTTGATCACAATGCAACAGAAACGAAGTCAAACGGAGTTGCTGAGGATGGAAAATCAAACACTTGCTATTTTTAGCAGGTTGGCACAGAAATTAGGGTTTTTTAGATTCAAGGGAAAAACACAACAATCATGCAGAGGCAGCATCCAACTCCGATCACCACACTTCGGGTATTCAACAGGTGAAATTTGAAGACATTCTAAGCAATGACTATTTTTAGTAAGTTACTAAAAATAGCAGTTTCAAGGCAAATATCAGGCGCCAGCAATTAAATCACATCCCGAGAATCAAAATGGGGTAAAATTAAGCCTTTCAAAGTCAGAAGCAGCTTAAAAGGAAAAATTTGAAGAACTTTCTACAAATAGAAAGTCAACAGCAGACACCACTGTCAACGGGCAAGTCACCCAATGAGGAACACACCATTCGAATTTCAAGTCAAACATAGATGTGGAGGTATCAAAAGTAGGAATTTACTATAAATAGCAAACCACCCTCAAAATATGCTATTTTTAGCAGGCCAACTCGGAATAGCAGTGTCAATAGGTTGATGAAGCCGAGAAGGTCCAGTGTTCAAAATTTTGAATCATTTTGAGCTTTAGAGACGCAAGAATTGAAGGACTTACTATAAATAGTAAGACATAAAGAAGCTGGCAAAGACAGGAAAAATGGCTAAGTACAAGCTCCATCCCCCTCCATCTTGAAAATGCGCCCACCTCAAGTCATGCATGTAAAAAATTTCCAAGTATAAGTCTTATCCTCCTGCCTTGCTAAAATGATCCCACTTTGAAGAAGTTGATGGAAAATATTCAAAGGTAAAAAGATATCCACCTCCTATAGCAAAATGCGCCCTCATGCAAGATCTCATGCTAGAAACTTTTCTAAGTATGAAACTCATCCTCCTGCCTTGCTAATATGCGCCCATGTCTAGCAAGTAAAAAAAATTTCTAAGTATAAAATTTTATCCTCCACCCATGGCAAAATCCGCCCATGCAACAAGCAAGTCAAAGGAGTCAAAGACTTTTATGCACCACACATAGCCAAATGCGCCCTCAAGGTGAGCCAAGCATGAAAATTTTCTAAGTATAACTTCCATCCTCCTAGAGGCATCAAATGCACCCATCTTAAGAGGGGGGGTCAAAGATTTGAAGAAGAAGTCAAGGGCGTTAGAATCTCATCCTCCTCACCATGCTATATGCGCCCAAGTGGGGCCATGTGAAGACAAAACAAAGAAGCTCAAGAGTCACAATTGAAGGCTTTATTCCTCTCCTCTTGTCATAGGTGCCCATCCTTTCCTCATGCTAAAATGCACCCAAGGTATAGAGTCAAGGCTAGGCATTGGAAAAGGTTATTCTCCTCTCTCATGAATATGCGCCATGTAAAGATAAGTCTTGAGGGTGAAGTGTGGTAAAAGGTGGTGAAATAAAATTGATAAGTGAGGTGGAGAGGTGGTGTAAGTGTTGCTAGGCGTTGGAAATTTAATGAAAAATAATATGCTAGGCGTTGGAATTTTTAAATGAAAGTGTCCTTCATGGTACAAAATGCGTCCAAAGTAATGGAAGTGTGAAATAAAATACAAGGTGGTGAATAAAATAAAGCATGTTAGGCGTGATGTGCTTTCAAGGGAAGATTTTCTAAGTGAATGGATGAAATAAAATTTTCCTCACAGGCAAGGTGAACGAAGTTGAATAAAATTTCCTAAGGCAAAATTTTCAAAAATGCAAAGTGATTCAAAATTTTTCTAAGGCAAAGTATTTTCTTCCTTAAGAAAATACGCCTAGACCTTGGAGGTGATGGAATTTTTCCTGAAGCCCGAGTGAATTGCCAGAGATGAAGTCAGAAGATGTCGACAGTGCAGGAGCAATAACAGTTTTTTTCAAGTCAGGGCAACAAGATGTTCTCAGAGATGTGAAGAAACGGGTTAAATTTCATAAGGAGATATTTTTCTAAGGCTCAAAAATGAAAAATTAAATGAACCCGTTCGTTGTGTACCCAAGGATTCGACAAATTCTGGAGAAAATTTCCTTCTGGGTACTGAAGATCTTCGATGAGAAATGGATTTCTATGTCTTCTGCACTTCACCAACGCCTCTCAGATGAAGAATTTGATCGGTGCTCGAATTATGAATTTTCCTAAGGGAAAATTTAAAATTTTCTAAGGCAAACTTGAATAAAATGGTTTTTGAAAGAAAAATGCTTCGAACGATGAATTCGAAGGGAATTGCCTAGATGATTTTAATTGAGTTCTTCACAGATGAATTTTCCAAAGCCAAGGAGAAATAAAATTTGAATTCAAGTGACAGAGCTCCGGCTGGTGAATTAAATTGATTAAAAGATGAATTTAAATTAAACATTTTCTAAAGAGAATTCAAATGCTCTAGTCAAAGTTGAACTTCTAGAAGATCAAAGATTCCTGACGTCGAAAAACAAGTGTCAAAAATGCCAGAGAGGGAAAATTCGAATTCTTGAAACGAAGTAGTGGAGATTTAATACACTGGCTAAACTTAGCCTTCTTTTAGAATTCGAATTTCCTATAAGTGCTGAAGGTTATTCACTTCTTTTTTCACAGCTGAAGAAAATTCGATTTGCTCTGAGTCCAATGTTGAGTTTGAAATCTGTTGAAGAAGTTCGAATTTTTGAAGGTGCACATTGCTGAAGCTGGAAAGGTACGCCTTGAAGAATCGATTGCTGAAGCTCGATTTTGTTGCTGAAGTTTGAAGTTGCAATGCAAGTGAGAAATTCGATTTGAAAAGAAGGTTGCTGAAGTTCAAATCTGAAGTTGCTGAAGTACGAATTTCAAAGAGTGAAGTTACTAAAGTTTGCAGTTGCTGAGTGTGAAGTGAAGTTCCTGAAGCTTGCTTAGAAAATTTCTAAGTATTGAAGCTCAAATCTGTTGAAGAAGAAGTTGAGGTTTGCGAATGAGAAATGATATTGCAGCTTCTCAAGTGCTTGAAGTCAACTGGCAGCCCCTGCACAATATTTTATTTATTTTCTAAATTAATTTACTCATGGATGTTCATTGTTTTGCAGATGGTTGAAGCAAGAACAACTGGCAAGGCCAACAATGGTGCATCTAGGCAAGCTGTTATCAAGAAGCTGAGCAAGCCATTTATGCCGAAGTCAAAGTTCACTTCGAAGTTGGGCAGGTTGGCTGATACCAATTTGGGCTCTTTCAACTTGGAGATTTTCAAGAATAAAATACTGGGAATTGGTAACCATCAACCTTCGACCACTTCACACAACATCGTTCGAAGTGGATTGTATGCAGCTGCTAGTTTCCCACCAGCTATTCAATGTTTGGAGCTGATGATGGAGTGCGCCAACTGCTATGAGAAGGATCGCAGATCAATGACACCGCCAGATGGTCAAGTGCTCGCCAACCTTACTCCTGATGCTATCGGCGAAGCTTTCGAAATTCTAGTGCACAAGAAGATTTACAAATCGAGGGAGCGAGCTAAGCGAATGTATAATTTTGCATTCGAGAGATGTACAGAGATGATCAATACTCGTTGGATGAGCAACCCCAAGCCCTCTCGTACGAAGCTGCCAAGGAAAATTATAGTAGAGGACTTGAAGCAGGAGTATTGTGATCTTATCATGATGCTGAGTAGAGTTGGAGGTTGCCCTCAAGCATTCATTTTTGAGCCTTGGATGTTCTATTACATCAACCTCGTGCTGGACGAAAAGGAGCACATTGACTGGGCCGCAATGATCAGTGACAATTTGCACGAGCAGCTCCTGAGCTTGAGAAGAACGAAGGCCTTTTACATGGGCTCTTACATTATTTACATGCTGGCCCGTATGACGAAGTACAGAGGAATCTCATATAAGGAGCCTGTTAGTTGTGGTTCCCACCAATTCAAAATTCATGAGGCTTGTTCCCAGCTACACTTGACAAGAACCACTCATTACAAGCATGTCAACGATGCTTTTACCATGCACATTACGAGGTCACTTTAGGAGTGGATGCATCACAAGATCTCAAGGGAGGCCCAGGAATTGATTGAGAGGTATGGGTGCTGGTTTATACAGTTTCCAAAGTTTTCTTACATCAGACTGCAAGGATTTTCTGCATATCCATATAGGCTACCTAAGTACCCAACCAACAGAATATTGATGTTAAAGATATCTAGGCAATTGGTTGCCTACGATAAGATTCAAAAGAAAAAGAAGAAAGGAGGTGTGGACTTCCCGATTGTCATGGGTAATTCAGATGAAGTGTGTCCTTCATTATAGACGGCTAGAGAAGCCGAGAGCGAGCTTCAGTTTTATCACTTTTCCTATCACACCAGCAGACAGCACTATGATCCGCATAACAACATCAAATGGGTACTGTCAGAAGAGTTTAAACACAAGGCAAACATTGAGGATTATTGGGCTGGTGCATCAGATGAGGCTGAAATCAGGAAGCGAGTGTTCTCTAGGTTGCCATTGAGTATGATCAGGGAGTGTGAAGTAATTCCAGTACTAGACTAGGTGAGCGAGGACATGAATGTTCTCCATCCAGATTATGAGGCAGTGAGAGATACCCCACTTCCACTCCCGGATTGGTCAGAGCCAGAGATCGCCGATTTGGACACACTTTCCATCCCAGTATTGACATTTACCAGAGCATGGGTTGACAGGCATGTGAGTAGATTGAAAAGTATGTCAATTGCGTTGACTTACAATTTGATGGGGGATCAGAGGACACCCACTACCAGCAGGAAGAAACAGATAACTCGAGGTCCAAAATCTCGAAGGAAGGAGCCTATTCAGCCGAAGCCTCCAAGAGTTGCAATTGAATCACCCACGCCATTGGAGACACGTTCTCCAAGCATACAGGAGGTTTCTCTTTTTGTTAATCAGAGAAATGCATTGAATCAGGTGCAAGCAGTACAAGAAGATAATCAGCCACCATGGAGAGAGTTAGTTGGCCAGAGTATCAACACACCTATTAGAGATGATCAGCAGACTGACGAGGGGACTGCTACTAACACTCAGTTTCAGCGTGAGTTGGAGACGGCTTTAGAGGATGATGATATAGTGTCAGGAGATACTCAGCCACTAGAGGCCGATGAGCCTCGCCAGAATGATACTGAAGTTGAACAAGTCCATGAAGTAGAGGCACGAGAGCAGCAGCCATTTGTCATACAGCATGATGTGCCTAATTGGCTCAGGGATAGAATGAGAAGGAGCCCTAGTGAAAAGATTGATCTAGCAATTGAGATGGAAGAGTTTCTAAATAGAATCAACGCGCTTCCACAAAAGAAGAGAGCACAAAAGTTTTCAAAGATATCCACTGATGAGGATGGTTCCCGCACCCTTCACATGGTAGTGCCACAAGTTGATTGTGATCGAGACGAAGCAGTACCAGAGAACTACGTGGTCACAACTTTGGAGTTAGGACGCCCCACAGGTGCACAAGTTGTCGAACAATGTGATAATTTCTATCAAGCACTCAAAGATAGGTTGTTTAAGAAAGCAGGGAAGTATAAAAAATTGAAAAGAGAGCATAAGGCTTTGATAGGGTATATGCAGCAGTTGTCTCGACCTTGTGGGCAAGTGATTCCAGTCATAGAGCTTCTAGTGGAGATATCTAGGGAGTCAGTTAGCGGCTTGTTGGAGTTGGGGAAGATGGCAAAGGAGGCGGATAAGTGGGTTACAGGAGTTCGTGTTGAGACAGAAAAGTTCATGGAAGACCTTGCTCATTCCTTCCAGCAGGCTTCCAATCTTGCAGCTCATATGGAGGCAGTTGATCAGGCTTGGGGCGATGCTTCCATCTATCGAGCAAAGTCATTCAGCGTCTGGAGGCATTGAGGCATGTTCCATTGCAGATGCTGATTGATGGAGGAGTCATCCAGAAGAATGATAGGTATGACTTTTCTAGGTGGTATTCTTCGGTAATCACGGGACGTGGTTTCTTTGACGCGGCACAAGCTGATTCAACTAGAGTACGGAAGGCCATGGCCAATATTATTGATGGAGTCCAGAATACCTTGGAGGCAATATTTGCTAGGCGGTTGAATCTCGAGGAAGTGACTATTGGTAATTTGAGGGGTAGGCTAGTGCCTTTCTTCTCGGAGGTGAAGACCTTTGTGCAAGATGACTTTGAAAACATTTCTACTTTCTCCAACTTAATTCAGAGTACACAGGACGCCTTAGCTGCTTGGAGAAAATCTTGCACGAGGCATGAACAATCAGTCACGGTTTTAGAGTTTCAGTTAGATTGCATTCCACCTATTTCAGTTCAGGAGATTGAGGCTGTACTCGCCAGGTTCATTGGGTTCATAGCCAGAGAGAAGGAGAACGGGAATGCGCTTCTAGATGATGACCTTCTAGACGACTGATTGTGGGCATTGATTGCCTTTAGTATTTTGGGAGTCAGTGGGAATCTTTGATTCTTTTAGTGTACCACTCCCTATTATGGCAATTTTTAGGGTTAGGGCTGAGGTGGCTCGATCTGAGCCTTTGATCTGATTGTAATCTGAGCTGTCCATTAGACTAGGCTATCTATAAAAGGGGGAGTCCCCCTCATTTGTACACATTAGATATTAGATATCAGAGATTAGAATTGAGATTAGCATTGAGGAGACACTAGAGAGTAGGCATTTTGATAGCATAGTGTGGAGAAGGAAAGTTTTCCTTTGAAAACTTTTGTAGAGATTGTTGTGTAAAACTTTCATGATAATAGATCTTTTCATTGATGGTGGAATTCTTCTTTGTTATGGATAGCTAGCAAGGTCTCTTCATCCCTTCGGATCCAAGTAGCATAAAGTAGCTTTTAAGTAGCATAATTTTCATTTCATGCAAGTAGTTAATTGTGGATTTGTGGCGTTCTATTGAGGTAGCTTCATTTCATTCCATACCACTAGCAACTTGTTGATGACAAGTTCGCCTTGCGTGGTCGACTAGAAATTATTTTGAGTTTAACTTCGATTGCGATTTGTATACTTATATGAATCATCTTCATGGTATATGTATGCTAAATTGTAATCTGAATATCCTTTGTTATCCCTTTGAAGATTGCACCAATTTTGCTGAAGCTGTTCGAGGTGAGGCTAAGTGAAATCCGGTTGAAGTCTGCTGAAGTCGAGCTCCACATATCTTGCATTTAGAATAGAATTTAGAACCATCTCTCCCTTATACTCATTTACTTTCAGTCCATTCCTGGTTAGCCTTAGAAAAACGCACCTTACTGCCAAATCTTACGCGCAAAATCCCCTTCAAGTCATCAACCTTGTCGTTAACTGCAAGACCTTTTGAACAATTGTGTAAGTCCCCTTGAAATACCAGCAAATCACATCAAGCCAACTGAGGGTATTCTATTGCATTATCGGAACCTTGGAGCTGAAAGCATCAACTCACTTGAAATCTTAGCATGCTGAATACTTTGTTCAAGAGAGGATAGAGTATCCGTTGGAAAACTTTATTCTATGTTGGTGCGGTCGCAAAAATCACGTCAACAGGATGCTTTTGGAGAGATAAGTTCAATTAATTTAAATAATGTTATATTACCCCCCTTGGCCTAGTCTTATAACTTAATGTTGTTTTAAAACGTGGTCTTCAAGGGTGCACGCCCCATTGAGATAATTTTATATTTTATTAAGGTCAAAATGGAAGCTTGAGGTTGGGACGCCTATTTTATGAAGGGGTGAATTTCAATAAAGTAAAAATGAAGCCTTGAAAAAGTGACGCTATCTCTTGGAGGGAAAAAGGTTGATTTCAAATTTGAAATTAGCACTTCTCTTTTAGAAGCTTCTGGAGGGCCTTCTCAAAATTATAAAAGGAAGCCTTGGGTCTTCATTTCACATCTTATGTCTAAAGTATTGTTATGTTGCTGAAATGGTGTTGGAATTGCTTCGAAGAATGAATGCCTCCTAGCCTTGGCTCGACTTCTTGCTTGAAAAAGCAACTAGTGGAGAATTTGCTTGTAGTTGAGTGAGTTTTGTAGTGAGAGATTGCATTGTAGAAGTTTTTATGTATTTGTAATCCAGTTTGAGCATGTTAGTGAATTTTTGGAGTTGCTGACTTCAAGTAGCTGAATGTTGTTTTTGCTCATATTTCAAAAAATACAAAAAATAATCATTCTTGCTTGAATGTGTTGCTGGAATGGTATTTAGATTGCTTCAAGGAATGAATGCCTCTTAGCCTCGGCTCGACTTCTTGCTTGAAAGATAGCAACTAGTGGAGAGTTAGTTTGTAGTTCAGTGAGCTTTTGTAGTGAGAAATTGCATTGTAGAAGTTATTATGCATTTGTAGTCCAGTTTGAGCATGTTAGTGAAGTTTTGGTGTTGCTGACTTAAAGTTGTTGAATGTTATTTTTGCTCATATTTCAAAAAATACAAAAATAATCATTTTGGGTATTGTTGCCATCTATTTCTATTTGTAGGGCGACCATTTGTGCAAAGTTTGGTGATTTCTAATGAAGAATTTGATTTTATCTTGTTGGTAGAACATTTTTGGAGGTCGTACTATTCAGTCTTGCCTGGCAAAAGTTTAGAAAATAAATTTACAAGTCTTTTGAGTCATTTCTTGATTAGAATCTTGTTGCCATCTTCATAGTGTTCATTTGCATTAGATTTCATGTCATTTGGACAAGTCTAGAGAGAGTTATGAGCATTTTAGTAGGGTTTTGTGTTGCTAGTTATGCATTTTCAGTCCATGTTCTGTCATATCAGCTTGCATAAATTTTGTCATTTGAGTTGGGTTTGGGTGGGAAGTCATTGTGAGCATTAAGGAGACATTATACTACATTACAGCAATGATAGACTTTCTTATTCTATGTTATTGGCAGACATTCTCTAATTATTGTAAGTTGAACAGTAATACTGTCAGCAATTTTCTTCTTCTTATGCTTCATTGTAATACCCGCGGAATAAGCGGAAGAGGTTGGCTTGCCACCTATCTTACTTGAATATTGCATTGTAGCTCATTAGAATCTCCACCATATGGTAGCTCCATTCCCAGCTTGGATTGGAAAGCACATTCTTGACGTCGAGTTTACTTTCAGCATAGTAGTTGGTAGGGATCCTCTGACCACATGCTCGTCGACATTCGACGCATTCTTGGTTAGAGTTCTTTTATCAGCATTGCATTAAGACCCTTTGACAATATGTTCGTCGTCATCCGGCGCATTCTTGGTTAGAGTTCCTTTTATCAGCATTGCATTGAAATCCTCTGACCATATGCTCACACCTTGCCCAACTCGGGATCCTGGTGTACATTCTTGGTTAGAGTTGAATTCTGCATCGTTTTGGTTTAAGTGCTAACCCTAACAGATGTTTGTTGCATTGCTCATTGTAATCAAAAATTGAAAAAACTTGGTTCAGTATATTTTAGTGGTATCAAAGCCACGCATCCTGCCATCCTGTGAAACAAACCTTCTATGAGTGATAGAGAAAAAAGATACTTAGCAAGGGAAGACAAGAAGGCTACAAGTCAGTTTCAGTGGCATCAGGTTCCAGAAGGTCAGACAGCATCAGAGGTTTTGAGGGCTCATTGGGAGTCTTCTCAGGAAACAGAAATGGGGTATAATGAGAGGACATCGGGTGGTAATGAGAGTTCTGGCAACAGAAATGACAGTGGGAAGAGTAGAGAAAGAACGCCTAGTCCAGGACAAAGGTTTGAGAGGAAGATGGATGCCTTAATGGATATGGTATCTTTCATGACGGGGAAAATGGGTCAAAACCCAATTCCACCGAACAATCCAGGGCATATGGGAGAACACAATGCCTCCAACCTGCATAATGGACATGCAACCCAGCCTACTTCAAATAGCACATACATACCGTCCAGGCCGTTTAAACCTACCTTTTTGGCACCAGTAAATCCTCAACCTGATCCGGAAGAAAATGCATCATTTGTGGAACAGTTGAGAATCAACCGTGCTAAGTATGATTCTCTTCCTGATGAAATCAAGCTAGACATGTCTTACAATGACTTTGTGGATCATAAGAGGAAGAATAGAGGGCAAGGAAGACATTCTGAACAAAGGGGAATGGCAGTACAGAGGGACTTGCATCAAGCTATCAACAAGGTTACACTTCCACATTTTGATGGAAGTGACAATAGTTCAGCTAGAGCTTGGATGCAGAAGTTAGACAACTATTTAGCTCTTAGACCCATGGCAGAAGAGGAGGCAATTAAGTTTGCTATGCTACACCTAAATGGGGTGGCGCACGAGTGGTGGTAACATGGCCTTGTCACCTTGGGTCATCGTTCTATCACTACCTATGATGAGTTCACCAATAGACTCATAGAGAGATTCGAGAAAAAGGATCCAGAAGTGCATTTCAGAGAGTTGGCACAGCTTAGACAATATGGCATAGTTGATGCCTACATAGCTGAGTTTCAGAGACTTTCAGTCATGGTCACGGGAATCACTGAGAGGCGTTTGGTGATCCTATTCAGTGAAGGGTTGATGGAGCCACTCAAGGGTTGGATTAAAGCTTTTGATCCACCCTCCTTACAAGAGGCAATGAAGAAAGAAAGAAATATGCAGTGGGTTGCTCCTAAAGAAAAATTCCAATCCAAGCCATCATTTCACAAAAAAAATAAAGGAAAAAGACCTCACCATAAGGAGTTCAAATAGCATAAAACTCACGTCACAAGGCTAGATCCAGAGACACTCAATGAACTCCGAAGAAAGGGGTTATGTTTTTGTTGTAGAGAAAAATGGTCCCAAGATCATGTTTTCCCAAAGGGAGTCAAAATTCATCAAATTGAATACTATTCAGCTGAAGAAAGTAATTCTGATTTTTCAGACCAGTAGTCTGATTTTGATGACAGCGAAGTAGAAAGAGCTCCAGAAGAGTCTGAAGATGAAAAAGGAAGTGGGGGTACTTTGGCTCAACTTTCAAGCTTTCAAAAAAAATGAATCCTTCAAAGTTTGAGGGATGATTAAGGGGCAGCGAATAATTGCTTTGATTGACACTGGAGCAACACATAACTTCATTGATGAAGTTGTAGTGGCAAAGAAAGGGCTTCAAACATAATATTTTGAAGGCTTCAAGGTCATGGTTGCTGATGGGTTTCACATTTCTTGCACCAAGAAGATTTCAAACATGTCTACGCAATTGGGCAACTATGAAGTCAAGGATGACATCTATGTGGTCAACATTGGAGATACAGATGTCGTCTTAGGCATTCAATGGCTACATTCGCTCGGAGAGATCTCTCTAAATTTGCAAACCATGGAGCTCAAGTTTCAATCAGATGGGAAGAAGGTGGTGCTAAGAGGAATGTCCAATGGCGGTCCTCGGATTGTGTCATTCAAGAGAATGGCAAGGCTGATTTGGCATGATCAAGTTGAGTGGGCTGCGAAATGTATGATTCTTCTAGCTAGTCCGGTTGAAACAAAGAGGGACTATCCTCCTAATATTCAGTCTTTACTCACTAAGAAGAGCAAGGTGTTTGTTGATCTACCTCCTAGGCCACCTCGTGAACGGGGTTCAGAGCATGTCATAGAGCTCAAGGAAAGGGCTAAGCCAGTTATCACAACTCCATATCGGTACCCTAAGAAGCAGAAGGATGAGATTGAAAAAAAAATTAACTCTTGGAGATGGGTTTCATTCGTCCAAGTAAGAGTCCCTTTGCTTCAGCAGTTGTTCTTGTGAAGAAGGATGGTACCATTCACATGTGTGTGGATTATCGTGCTTTGAATCGAAGCACCATAAAAAATCGATAGCCCATTCCGAGGATAGATGAGCTCATTGATGAGCTACATGGAGCCAAGTTCTTTTCAAAGATTGATTTGAGGTTGGGCTACTTTCAAATTCGGATGAAAAGGTCTGATGTTGAGAAGATAGCATTCAAATGTCACTATGGAAACTTCGAGTTCTTAGTCATGCCATTTGGGTTGACTAATGCTCCAGCTACCTTCCAGTCTTGTATGAACAGTATTTCAGAAGCAGTTGAGGAGGTTCGTATTGATATTTTTTTATGACATTCTGATCTTCAACAAAACATGGGATGAACATTTCAAGCACTTAGAGGAAGTGCTCAGCATTCTAGAGTCAGAGAGTTTGTTTGCCAAAGAATCCAAATGTGAATTTGGAATGAAAGAGCTACTTTACCTTGGTCACATAATTAGTGCTGAAGGAGTGAAGGTTGATCTTGAAAAGATCAAGGCAATTGTTGATTGGCCACCTCCTAAGAACTTGACTCATTTGAAAGGGTTCTTGGGTCTTTGTGGTTTTTATAGAAGATTTGTGAAAGGCTATTCACAAAATGCTGCTCCTCTTACTGACCTCACGAAAAAGGGGGCCTTTTGTTGGTTAGAAAAGGCTCAGAATACTTTTGATAAGTTTAAGAAGATAATGAGCTCTTGTCCAATCTTGGCTATTCCAAATTTTTTGGAGCCCTTCGAGCTACAGTGTGATGCATCCAAACAAGGTGTTGGGGCTGTTTTGATGCAAGACAAGCATCCCATTGTGTTTGAGAGCAGAAAATTAAGAGGTGTTGAAAAGACCTACTCCATCTATGACAAGGAAATGCTTGCAATCATGCATGCATTAGCTAAGTTCATACAGTACTTGGTGGGGAGCAAGTTTGTGGTCAAGACTGATCACAATAATCTCAAGCACTTCATGCATCAAAAGGACTTGAATGAAAGACAACAAAAGTGGGTGAGTAAGCTTCAAGCTTACGATTTTGACATTGAATATGTCAAAGGGAAAAACAATATTGTGGCTGATGCACTATCTAGGAGACCTCATTTGAGCTCATTGTGTGAGCTTACTGCTGATTGGAAGGAAATGTTGCTTGCAGATTATGCCAAAAATCAGTTTGCAACCAGCATCATTGAGGGTTCTTTTCATGACGAAAGGTACAAGGTGATTGAAGGGCTGATACACTACAAGGGTAGAATCTTTTTGGTGGCTGATTCTAAGCTCAAAAAGAAGATTTTGATGACATTCTATGACATTCCACTTGCTGATCATCAAGGTTTCTTCAAGACATATAGGCAGATTCGGGAAAGATTTTCTTGGAAAGGGCTGAACGGAGAAGTTCAACGCTACATCCAGGAGTGTCCCACTTGTCAGATGAACAAGAATAAGCACACTTTACCAGCTAGTCTGCTGCAGCCTCTTCCCATTCCCAATCAAAAATGGGAAAGCATATCAATGGACTTCATCATTGGGTTGCCTAAGGTCCAAGGCAAAGATTGTATCTATGTTGTAGTGGACAGATTAACAAAGTTTGCTCACTTTTTTGCCATCACTAGTTCATTTTCAGCAACTCAAGTTGCAGATTTGTTTTTTCATAAGGTGTTTAGATTGCATGGGTTGCCTAAAAACATTGTGAGTGATAGGGACAGCAAGTTCTTAAGCACTTTTTGGCAAAAAGTCTTCAAGATGAGTGGTACAATGCTTACTCCAAGCACTAGTTATCACCCTCAAACGGATGGTCAAACATAGATAGTGAACAAATGGTTGGAAGGCTATCTTAGAAACTATGTTTTGGACCAGCCAAGGGCATGGGTGAAATGGCTTCACCTAGGAGAGTATTGCTACAATTCGTCATTTCACATGTCAATAAGGATGTCTCCATTCATGGCTCTATGGTTATGAGGCTCCTAGCTTTGCTAATCTGGTGTTTGGAGATAGCAAAGCCCCTCAAGCCAAGGATTTGTTACAACAGAGTCAAGATATCTTGAAGTCCTTGAAGAACAACCTTCAGATTGCACAGAATCAACAGAAGATGAACGCTGATCAACGGCGTGTTGAGCGATCTTTTGAGGTTGGAGATATGGTTTATCTTAGATTACATCCTTACAGATAGTCTACTCTCAAGATGAGTGGAGCTGAGAAGCTTAAGCCTCGTTTCTATGGGCCATTCAAAGTTGTCAGAAAGGTTGGAGAGGTAGCTTATGAATTGGAGCTATCGTCGAATAGCAAAGTTCACAATGTCTTCCACGTGTCTCGCCTCAAGAAGGCACTTGGACACAATGTTGTTGCTTCATCACAGTTGCCACCTTTGGATGAAGAAGGATAGTTAGTTTTGATTCCAGAAGAGATTCTTGATTCCAGAGAGCGTTCTTTGAGAAAAAGAACAATCAGAGAATACTTGGTGAAGTGGAAGAACTTGCCTTTGGAGGATGCAACTTGGGAGAATGAGAAGATTTTGTAGCATCCAGACTTGTGATTGCTTGAGGGCAAGCAATCTTGGGGAGGGCAGACTGTAATGTCCCCTTCTCAAGCGTGATGAACTCAGTTGACCGTTGGCCTACTTCGGAGACCCATAGGCTACTCGGAGGTTGAAATTAGGATTTCTTGTTTGGAGGTTGTTGTTGCTCGAGACTTGGAGATTGAATTGCGAATTCTTTTTGGGTTTTTAGAGAGCTTCGCAATGGTGTGGTTTGCTTTGCATTTCAAGCACTTTCTAGAATTTACTATTTTTAGTAAATTCTATTTCTGGCAGTGGTCCTGTTGATTTCGGCACAGTTGGTTCTCTTCTTCAACTGGTTCAATTGGATCGTTCATTTTTGGCCTTGGGATGCTTTTGGAGAGATAAGTTCAATTAATTTAAATAATGTTATATTACCCCCCTTGGCCTAGTCTTATAACTTAATGTTGTTTTAAAACGTGGTCTTCAAGGGTGGGCGCCCCATTGAGATAATTTTATATTTTATTAAGGTCAAAATGGAAGCTTGAGGTTGGGACGCCTATTTTATGAAGGGGTGAATTTCAATAAAGTAAAAATGAAGCCTTGAAAAAGTGACACCATCTCTTGGAGGGAAAAAGGTTGATTTCAAATTTGAAATTAGGGCTTCTCTTCTAGCTTCTAGAAGGTCTTCTCAAAATTATAAAAAGGAAGCCTTGGGTCTTTATTTCACATCTTATGTCTGAAGTATTGTTATGCTGCCGAAATAGTGTTGGAATTGCTTCGAGGAATGAATGCCTTCGAGCCTTGGCTCGACTTCTTGCTTGAAAGAAAGCAACTAGTGGAGAATTTTCTTGTAGTTGAGTGAGTTTTGTAGTGAGAGATTGCATTGTAGAAGTTTTTATGCATTTGTAGTCCAGTTTGAGCATGTTCGTGAATTTTTGGAAGTGCTGACTTCAAGTAGCTGAATGTTGTTTTTGTTCATATTTCAAAAAATACAAAAATAATCATTCTGGGTATTGATGCCATCTCTTTCTCTTTGTAGGGCGACCATTTGTGCAAAGTTTGGTGATTTCTAATAAAGAATGTGATTTTATCTTGTTGGTAGAACATTTCTAGAGGCCGTACTATTTAATCTTGCCTGGCAAAAGTTTAGAAATTAAATTTACAAGTCTCTTGAGTCATTTCTTGATTAGAATCTTGTTGCCATCTTCATAGTGTTCATTTGCATCAGATTTCATGTCATTTGGACAAGTCTAGAGAGAGTTATGAGCATTTTAGTAGGGTTTTGTGTTGCTGGTTATGCATTTTCAGTCCACGTTCTGTTATATCAGCTTGCATAAAGTTTGTCATTTGAGTTGGGTTTGGGTGGGAAGTCATTGTGAGCATTAAGGAGACATTATACTACATTACAGTAGTGATAGAATTTCTTATTCTATGTTATTGGCAGACATTCTCTAATTATTGTAAGCTGAACAGTAGTACTGTTAGCAATTTTCTTCTTCTTATGCTTCATTGTAATACCCGCTGAATAAGCGGAAGAGGCTGGCTTGCCGCCTATCTTGCTTGAATATTGCATTGTAGCTCATTAGAATCTCCACCATATGGTAGCTCCATTCCCATCTTGGGTTGGAAAGCACATTCTTGGTGTCGAGTTTACTTACAGCATAGTAGTTGGTAGGGATCCTCTAACCACATGCTCGTCGACATCCGGCGCATTCTTGGTTAGAGTTCTTTTATCAGCATTGCATTAAGACCCTCTGACCATATGCTCGTCGTCATCCAACGCATTCTTGGTTAGAGTTCTTTTTATCAGCATTGCATTGAGATCCTCTGACCATATGCTCACACCTTGCCCAACTCGAGATCCTGGTGTAGATTCTTGGTTAGAGTTGAATTCTGCATCGTTTTGGTTTAAGTGCTAACCCTAATAGATGTCTGTTGCATTGCTCATTGTAATCAAAAATTGAAAAAAATTGGTTCGGTATATTTCATACTGTCTACTTTTGTGGAGTAGTTGGAAATGAGAAAAATTAGCCTATTTTATTCCCATAGGTTAATTTCAGGCACTATCAAGGAATAAATTAATTAATTAAGTAAAGTTGTCAAATAAAATAAATTTTACAAATGACTTCAATTATTTTTATAAAGTGACTTAAGTGATTTAAAAAGAGAAAATATTAAAAGTCACTTTATAAAGGTGCTTTAATGAAATATTTTAAGTGGGAAATTAAAAAGGTTCGTTTGGGAAAACATAAAAGAGAATTTGGGAGCTCATTTGCTAATTTTTTTTTATCTTTCTCTATTGTGAAATTGGAGCTTCTTGTTGGAGCAGAACCCTAGGACAACAATTTTGGTTGTGAGATATCTTCCCTAGCTGGTTGCAAGTAGAATCACATTGGTTTCATGCAGGTGGATAGCGATTGCATAATTTGTGAAGTCTTCTAGGCAAGAAAAATTATCTCGGATATTTATAGGAAAGGTGAAATATCAAAAATTAGTGTGTTGTGAATGTGAGTGAAGAAACGGAAAATTTGGTAGAAGAGGTTGAATGCATACAATTAATTTTGAGCTACCTATTCCCTAGCCATTCCATGTTACAATACCATAAGCTATCGTTCAAATGAATTGCATATCTTTGGAGGGGTCAATACAATTGTTGGAAGGCTTTTCTCGGCCTTATTTACTCATTCGATGCCTATGGGTTTCCTAAAACCCTGCGCCACCTCTTAGAAAGGTTGCACTACACAAGGGAAGGAGCCATACAAATCTAAAGGAGGTTGAGCCACTTTTTGGGAGTGAAAGAGAAGTGACATGGCAGAAAAAGGGGATTCAAATGGAAATCAAATCTTCCAGCATGGAAATAAGGAGAAATCCATTGCCTTAAGGAAAATTATTCCTAGCCGCCACCCTAAAATGGAATTGCTTCAAACCTTTAGCTATCGTACATGATCAAGGGGGGTGTACCTTAGAAGATTGGAAGTGTGGAAATGAAATGAAATGAAATATTTTAATAACGTCCACGAGGCCACAAAAGCCTATGGGACCCTGGAAGACACAAGATCGCTAGCAAAGAGAAAGACCCTAAGCAGTTTGAGATCTTTGCTCAAGATTAGCTCTCCGATAGTGGATTTTGATGATGTAGTTTGTCATTTTGACCAACCTTTCCTGCTCAAATAGGGTACTTAAGTTATCAACTTGTAAGGTGTCCCCATAACTGACTCGCATATCTTTATACGCTGAGCACTCCATAACAAAGTGCCATTCTATCTCCACCATTCCTTTGTCACAAAATCGGAAAATTCTTTTTTCCTACTCTTCTTTAGGTACCACGCATCTGCCTGTTTCACATATAAGACAATGTGAGCTAGTGCAAAGCTAGGCTATCAACATCTTTTCTCTCCATTTAATATTCACTCCTATATAGGCTTTTTCTTCATGGTCCCCCTTGGGGTTAAATTCTTTGATATAGTACACTGTTTTTTGCCCTAATTGTTTTGTCCATATAGCATTTTTTAATTTTTGTTTCACATATTTTTTTATTTCTTCATTTGTGCTTGGACAATCATGCATATTCACACCCCACTTTTCCATCCATGTTTTGTTTTGTTTCATCCATGTATTATTTCTTCTATCCAACTCTCCTTCCACAATTATCTTAGGCCAACGACAGTTCTCCATATTTTGGACCTTCTATAGCTAACTTAGTAATCGAATCATCATTGAAGCTTCCAAGGGGAAGGTACCTGTCTTCGCCAATAAAATCTCATAAGGGATTGCAGTTTTGAGTTTAAGGCTGCTAACAATTAGGTGCTTTTGAATTCTTTCCACTTGCCTCCATTTCTGATCTGACATGTTGCTGCCCCAAATTTCACACCCATAGAGAACCATTGGGGTTGCAAGTAAGCCAAACAACGTTCTCTTGGTTTTCCAATTCCATAATTCAGCATTTCTGTATCTATTTTGAAGAGAGTAAAGTGTTTTCCAACTCCCTTGAATTCCTTTTTCTCTACAAGTTTCCCAACTGAGCTTGTTGTGAAAATCAAGCCCAAGGTATTTGTATTCGTCCACAATTTCCAGCGGTCTGCCTTAAAATAAAATAAAATAACAGTTCGCAATTTATGATTTTTCGAAGTCAAAGATAGTCTTGAATATTAAATTCCTCCATTGTCATAATCTGATTCTATAAGTTCTGAATGGAATGTTCTATAGCAGCAATGCAATAATTTGTTATTCTAATTTAAGCATTACAATGAGGTCAATGAAGTTATTATGATTTTATCATTGTGGCATATTGATATATATTTTATCAAACATATTGCAAACTGAAAAACATAAACAAACTAGCAACATGCTAAGTGTTTGACAAAAGCCTAATGTCTAAAATGGTTAAAAAATATAAAATTGCATATTATTGGTAAAGAAATTGGTAGGGAGTTCTACAAAAATACACTCACAAATCCATATGGAACAGGCTGATATGAAATTGCGTATTGTATGAATGGATTGGATTAGGCACAGGCTGGAAATGGTGTTTCAGCAGTCATAAATCCCTGAAAATAGTACAGCGAAACTTGTCAAGGCTAGAAATTGAATTTAATGTTGTACGACAACCTTAAAAACTGTATGGCGGCAGATGGAGTAGGGATAAAACCTTGCAAATCTGTTGATGACTTGCCGAAAAGAACTATGTTGCACAAGCATGAAATGTGTGCAGCAAAGTAGGATCTCCAAACCCAAACAAGTGTTGATGATATGATGATATCAGTGAATTTACTCACAAATATGTCATTTTAGCTGAAATAAATCACAACAGTAAGCTCAAATGTGATTCCTAGATATAAGTGCCTCAAGTAGACATGAGGATTTTTGTCCTTAAATCCACAATGGAAAATAAGAGGGTTTTGTCTTATGAATCTCTCACACCAAAGGTTTTCATCCTTGAAATGAAATATTTTAACGATGTCCTCGAGGCCAAACAAGCCTATGGGACCCAAGAACAGCACAAGAGCCACCCACAAAAAGGCCCTAATCAGTTTGTAAACTCCGTTCGAGATCAACCCTTTTGCAGTGTATTTTGATGATGAAGTTTGCAGTTTTGTCTAACCTTGTCTCCTCAAACAAGGCATTTAAATTATCAGCCTACAAGGTGTCTTCATAGCTGGCTTGAATTTCTTTATACGCTGAGAACTCCATGATGAAGTTCCATTCTGTCTCCACCATTCCCTTGTTACAAAATCGGCATACTCCTCCATGATGAAGTGACATTCCACCATTCCCTTGAATGCTCAAATTTGAAAATAGAATTGAAAGCAATGTCAAATAGATGATTTTCTTTGACCATTTACCTTTATTTTTAGGTGACCTTTTTGGGATCTCAATTTGATTTCACTTTTTCCCTCTAAATGTTTAAAACACACTTTTAAAATAAAGTATTGCATAGGCCTTATAATGTCTCATTTAGGCATTTGCTTTAATAATACTTAAGTTGCCCTTTTGAAAAGATGATTGGGCCCAACTTAAAATACTATTGTTAAATTATTTCCCCTGTTTTGTCCCTTAGCCTAAGAGAACTAAAATAGGCTACAGGTCCTCAATTAATTCTTTCATTCTTAAGAAGGGGACATGACAAAAAATCTAGAATTCAATTGGTGAATCGACAAATAATGGCCCATTCATAATGCCCACAATCATGTTTATCTAATGTTCTATATTTATCCTCATTTGATTGATAGTCGTCATTGCTTTAGGGCTTAGAATTAATGTTGTTCACCAACTTGTGCACTCTTTAAATCACCAAAATGCTAAATTAAAGACTTAAAGGTATTATAATCAACACCTCTTAATCAACTTGGAGAGAAAATATGCCCATAGTTCAATTGAGAACTAACTGACATTTTCCTCAATGTGAAACATGCGAATTAAATAGACCAAAGGAAGAATGGGAAGAGAGGATATGTGTCTTTTGCATGGTTAGGGAAGTTGAGTCAAAGAAACACGTTATTTTGTAGTGCAAAGCTTATAGCAACATTCAAGCAAGATATTTAGAAACTTTAATAGGGATTTCTTTTCAAATTTTTTTTTAAGAGGATAGGCTTGAGAAATAGGATAATTCATCAGAAAAATAAATAACAAAAGACCAACGTTGTAAAAAAATAAAATGGGAGTATCAAATTATTCCATAAATTTTCTTTGACCTTGTGCACATTAAAAATCTTCTATTCTTTTCTTATTAAAGGGACTCACAAGAAGCTATGAAAACATTCAAATCTTAGCTTTGTAAACATATTTGTAGAAACTATCACAAGGAAAATGAAGGTGATACATGATGCATGTACAAGTTGTACCAACATGGGATGTGATCTTGGCTAAGCAAGAACATTATGTAAGGATACAACTATAAAATTACCCACCACATATTAGTTAGAGTTCTCATTTTCATACAATAGATTATTAGAGAGACATTTCTCAAATCAATAAATTAGTTTCAATCTTATACTATTTTTTATAGGACCTAATAAAATTTATTCAAGTTTAGCTATCTTTCCTAGGGGGCATTCTCAATGCCAAAGGTGGTTTGTCTTAAGTTGTATCGGTTTGCATTGTTGGATTATATGCAATATAAGAATGTTTATATTTGAATACTATGTTGAAGGAAATATTAGAACCCCACCTCCTCCAAAATAGTTTCAACTAAGAAAATAGGTATCATTTCTGCACCAAATGACTTCCCACTAAACCCATGCCTGTGTCTTCTTTAAATTTAATAAAATACCAAAACCTAATCAACCTAACCTAAGCCACTTCTAATTTCCCTAATCCAACTCCCAATACATGTATACTTTCTACCTCATCTATCTCATTCATACATCATTGAGTCATTGAATATATGATATATAAACCATAATTTTTGAACCTGTAATATTATCAATTACATAATTTTTTGCTTAATTTATAGGGATAAATTACACCTACATAAATAATCAAGGAAAATTAAGCATTTAACAAATTGCATGATAATTAATCTATGATTAATAAATTGGAATGAAAATAATAAAATACAAAATTAAATGAATTTCATGTGATATTTAGCTTGGAAGTTGAATGGACCTCAATGTATTGTTGAATATGTTAGGAATCAATTACCTTAGTAACAAAATATAAGAGTATGTTGGATGATTGTTGTTGCACTAAAAACTTGATTGTTAAAATATTAGGGCCACCTATGCTAGCATGAACCTAACCTTGTGCATGAAACTAAACCTTGATTTATGGATCTAAATTGGTTGATTTCTAATAATTGAAACTTGGTTGCCTTAACACTTGTAAATGAAGTCCAAAGAGAGGTGTTTACAAACGTAGTTTGCAAACTTGGAATTGACTTGTACTCAGCAAAACAAAAATAATTGACTTAGTGAAAACTTAGCAAAAACTTGGTGAAACTCAAGAACTTAATAAACATGTAATTGTTTGGAAAAAATAAATTTTATGCAAAATATAGCTACAAAATGTATCAAACGAGTTTGGTGATGGATAGGGTTGATGGATAACACTCATCGTGGGTGTCTAGGGGGAGCACCCCTAGTGGGGTCAAGGGGCAATGCCCCTTGTGAGGTCTAGGGGTAGTGCCCCAAGTATGTTCCTTGCCACCAAGCCCAACTGAAGACCTTCAAAACTGCATAGACCTTCATGTTACACAACATTTTCTTAATTTTTTAGAAGGCAACAAACAATGCTTATAAAGCCAAAAATCCAAAATTTTGGAGTGTTTAATCCATGTTTTTTATGTGCAATGTGATTCAAAGGATTAGACTCACTTAGTACCCAATGAGTACTTGTCGAAAAACTCACCAAAAATCATCAAAAACTCACCATAAAACTTTGTGAGTCAACTTTGGAAAAACTTGCTGTCAAATTTTTTTGGCGAGTACTTGGAAACTCACCAACTTTAATAACTATAACAAAAACCATTAAGGAACTTGTTGAGTGAGGATCATGTTCTCCTTAGTTGAGCCCTAGGATGAACTAATTCAACAACTATGAACCAAGATTGAGGACACCAAGCAACTTGTATTCTTCTAAGATGATGTAATGTTGATGTAATAATATTAGGCTAAATATGCACTAGATTCTTTATTCTTTAATGCTTTCTTGATTCTTCTTGCTAGTTCTTAGATAGATCCTTTGATTCTCTCTCTAAATGCTAAATGATTCAAATGAATTAAGATTAGTTCTTAAATACACCATCCTTGTTTGTAATTGCATTTTCGTTAGCTCATAATGGTCAATAGAGACAGGTGACAAGATTTAAAGATTAAAATTAGAATTTTGAAAGTGTTGGGTTCAAATCCACAACTATGGAAATGACTTGAGTCAATTTTGCACCTGCAAATCTGATCTAAGGCAGTGAATAGAAGGTCTAGGATCAAGATCAATCTCTAGGGATAAGTGGTGATGAGATTTAGATAGGACAATATCAATTTCCAACTTCCATGTAAAATATTCTATCTTTTACATTAGTCAATACATAAAGGACAACCTAATCACTACGAGCCCAAAACATAAGACAAAAGGAAATGAATATGCACTTTTCACCATTACAATTTTGTCTATTTTAATTTTAATTATAGATGTAACATTTGACAGTATATTTTCTTTTATTTAGATTTTTTTGTACTTTTGTAAATGGGCTTTATTTTAAAGGCCATGTACACAATGTTAGTAATGTTAAAAGCTGTATACAATGATGTTTCCTTATTTGTTTTACACTGCACAAAAAATTATAGATCAATATGGGTTTTTTTGTGTCTCCAAAAATAAAATACCATTTTAATAATTAAATAAATGATTTCCTCTATTTTGGCAATATAATGTCTAATATTATTTTCAGCAAAACATGTTTCATTTTTTTAAATAATTTCAACTTAAACATCGAAATTAACCATTTCTTTTTATCTCCATTTGACTCTTGAATTCATCAAGCACTTTCATTTCAGAGGATCTTGTATTTGGCCGTGTTTCCCTTTCTAAACTTCAAATATTTACCATATATTTAATTTTATAAACTATTTTGCAGATCAATCTTGGGATGTATATGGTAGATAACAAAAATGAATTTTCAGTATTGGTTGACCGTGCTGTTGGAGGTTCAAGCATTCAAGATGGGCAACTTGAAATAATGCTTCACAGGTTTAGCCATACATAAGTGAAAGAACAAAATATCTAAGATATTTTGTTAATGCAATAAAGTAGCACTTGAGGCATGATTATGACTGATTTTATTTAGCATTGTGATACACCAAGTACTTTGAAAGCTAAAATATTTTCATGTACTTTATTAGGCGGATGCTCAAAGATGATGGCCGAGGAGTTGGTGAAGCTCTTGATGAAACTGTTTGTGAAGTAGAGTGTGAAGGACTAATGGTATGCAATTTAATAAATGCATTTTCATGTAATACTTTTGATAGTAATCTAATCGAAGTCTCTTTCTGAAATGTTCAACCACTAATAATATTTTTGTCTATTACAGTTAATGTCTACACATCCATAAAACTTAAAAGCATTCAAATGGTCTTTATTACCATGGTAGACAGAAAGATAGTAGACGATAGCGCCAAGTTGGTGGTTTGAGCTACAAAGTAGGAATAGCTTTGGAGTGGAACTATTTTAAGAAAACTCAACTTTCCATGTAATCACATCTGAAATCAATTAATTTCTAGCAACTAAACTGTTTCTCCAAGCACGCCTGGTAATGGTCAAGAGAACCTGCAAATTAAAAATATAGAAAACAAATTTCTTTAATAGTGAAGAGAATTTGTAAACAAACCAAGTGCCTCGTCAGTAACCAAATCTGATTTATACAGATAAGTAGTCCCTCACTAAACCACATCTGAAGATAGATAACATCTCACATTAATTTTATAAAGTATCACTAATTTGGTTTTCACCATCTACATCTTCTTTGTCTAGTTCAAAACAGATTTAAGGCTCTACACATTAATCCAATTCAATATAAACTTTCATAGTAGATCTTAGACTATCTTGGACAAAGAGATCTATTGTGGAAAAAGAAATCAATCCAAAACATTCAATACGTATTTTCACCTAAGCTTTATGTAGAGGCAAGGAAATATACTACAAATTAGGCCATATTTTGAGACAAGGAATATACCCAAATTGTAAACTATGCTACATTTTGAAACAGGAAATATATCTGCACCCAGTCCCAACATGGGACAAGGAAGAAGTAGAATTGCACCTCCTCTCCAGTCAAGCAATATATTAAAGCCATACTATGATATTACGTTAGAGTCTTAGATTGTAATTACCTTATACATAATCTTTATTACTATCATGAAAATAAAAGATTTATATAGAGTGCAAGAATTGTCTTATTTATTTATTGCAATTGCTCTTACCTTACGTATTATTGATTATTAGAGGTTACCGTTTTTAAGAGCTCTTTCGAAATTAGAATCTTTAGTTTAATTGTATTACAAGTACTTATGTTGACTGATTGAGATCTCTAGGTTTTAAGGAAATTTTGGAATTTAATCTTTTGGTGAAAGTTGTAGCCACCTTAATTCACTAGCTAGTTTCTTCACAAGGATGTTTTTTTAAGGTGGGAGGGGAGTAATGCGTTTTCCCTTTAACTACTTTCAGATTATGTCCATTGTAACTATTTTTTCGAATATAATAAGCTTATAGCCTCAAGCTAGGAGAAGGCATCTCTCTACCTCAAAAATTCTTTTGTTAATGGTTATGGAACTGGATGGAGTTATAGGTTCACCCCACAAGTTATTTTTCATCTTTTGTTTGTGCTTATTCTTGTCGGTATTAACCTTTAAAATTTACAAGCCTTTCAAACCAAATGTATAATATCCAGTTGAGATATTGAGATCTATTCATAACATGATGAATGATGCAGCTATGATCTCTATGGAAATACAATTTTTTTAAGGTTCCTTGCACAATTTTTCGTTTTAGATTAATGCTAGAATCCTCTCATAGTTGAAAGACAACCTTTCTCTAAAAGAGATGATATTATATAGGATTTTTGAGCTGTCAACTCATTAACATGCATATAAGAATAATATGAAGTGATTAGATGCTTAGATAAATTTTGTATCTTCCAGGTAAGAGGTACTTATTATGTTAGCATCAATGCTATTGGAAATGGTGCACAATGGCGTCGCACTACTGGACAAGAAATATATTCCCCATTACTATTAGCTTTCTCACAAGAGGTAAACAAATTCATAGATGCTGAGATGCTTCTTTAATTAAAGAGTGAATTAGTAACAAAGTTTATAGATGCTGAGATGTTTCTTTAATTAAAGAGTAGTAACAAAGTATTTTATTAACTAATACATTTTGTCTAATAGGAGGCCCAAAACTGGAATGCTTCTCATTCTAGGTTTATAGCAATGGATCTAAATTATTCATTGCCAAACAATGTTGCAATAACCACCCTTCAGGTTAATATTTTTAGTGCCTTTGGATCATATTTATTACATGAAAGATACTAGTTGCTTTTTTCAAACAAATAGAAGTGAATAGCCTAGCAGTTTTTGAATAGTTAATTTAAAATATACATATAGCGATTTGTCTTGTGTCATTAGGATGTAGAGCACAATAAGATTAGATTAATTGCTAGTTATTGGAATGTTTTCCATTAATGAATATTTTTTTAAACAGGAACTTGAAGATGGAAGTGTGCTTCTACGACTAGCTCATTTGTATGAGGTATTGCTCAAACTAATATTATGTTATTTCGTTTTCTACTTATTTAGGACAATTTATACTTGATGAAAATAAAACTTCAAAGTGTTGAACCCACATAAAAGAACTAACAATTAGAAAAATCCACCAATTTAACATGGAAGATAACTGTATTTGTCACAACCAAGTCCTTAACCACATGAAATAACTCAACGTAAGAACATAGTAAAAAATTTGCATGTGTAGCACATATAACTTCCAAATTATAAGTAATTAGAGAAAAGGGGATATATTATGGTATAATCCTGTATAAAAAGGTCTACATAGTCAATAAGCAATAGACTCATAAAAGGACATCTACATATTATGTCAACAAAGTTTGATCAGACATATTTAATCGTAGTTAACAAGTTTTTATTCCCATTCAAGAATAAATTCATTTTTCATATTGTTTGGAAAAAGTAATCAAAGATGAGAACTGCAAAAAAGGATGAATGCAGAAACACGAAGAATAATTTTTTTAATGTCATAAATAAGAGTCTGGATCTTGCAATTAAGAACTGTCTTTTTATTAATTTCAAAAGTATACTTAAATAAAAGCTCAATAATTTCTTCTTTAGTGGATAGATCCCTTAATATTAATGTTGTATTCAATCATAACTACGATTATTTGTTACAGCCTATGCCATATAATTGGAGTAAACAATGAAATTGTCTTAAATATGTGTTGACAGAAGTAGTCAACTTAATTATGTTTTGGTTAGTACATGCTGGAACCTTAATGGTGATAGTCTAAATAACACACCTCTCATTTTTCTTTAAAATCGAGCTTCGATGTTATAGAGGAGAATGATGAAATAACACACCTCTTATTTTCTTTGAAATAAAGCTTATATATTATAGAGTAGAATGAGGAAATAACACACCTCTCATTTTTCTTTGAAATAAAGTTTCTATATTATGTAGTAGAGTGATGAAGGTCAAAGAAGGGAGTCCTCTCATTACCATACCATATACCATACACTACCTTATACCGACATATATTCTATATTGTGTCCAATATCTAGCATGTTCATTCTCCTTTAGTACATTTTTTGGTTTATTTAGTAGTATAAAACTTTTTCTGATTTGCATGTAGAAGGTCAAGTCGAGTAAAAAATATAGTCAATAATCATTGACAAAGGTATCTTGAGATAGATAAATAGATAAATGGATATTTTAATAACTTCTGCAAGACCAAAACAGTTTATGGTATCCACAGAGACAAAATAAAAAATAAAAAATGAGATGCTGCTGAAAAGAAAAAGAAAAAAAAAAGACAGTAAGGCCCTAGCTTGAATCATTGTTGTTTTCTTGCTTTTGAAGTTTCGTCTCTTGTTATGAATTTTTACTTTTCAACATTTTCCTCTTCAAAATTGATAAGTGGCCTGTTGGAATATTACATCATTAGATAGGCATATAGATTAAATAATAATAAATAAATCAACATGTGAATGTTAATTTATAAATAGTTGTTAAGTAATAGTTAGTTTCTTGGAAGTTTTTCCGTAAGTTTTGGTAGTTGATACAGGAAATGTAAAGCTTTATAAGCCAAAACAATGTAATGCAAAATCATCCGGATGAGTTCAATAATATATAGTTTTAATTTTTAATGTGCAGCAATGATTTAATCTCTGTGTGTACTCACCATTTTAACATGGCCTACCTTGCAAGCTGCCCCAATACTTGTCCGAAATATCTTAACATGCAGAGCATTGCATGATATATTGCCATTCCATTTCAGCCTTTCCCAAGGCACAGAAAATACATATTCTCTCTTCCCAACTTTCTTTTGCAACCTTCCATCTACCCACCTTGCATCTAAGCTGGTGTGGTCTTGTCCTTAATTAGGCTATGAACGTCTTAATTATCCATTTGAATTTGTCCTTATGAATGTTTTTATGGTCATGTTCATAGGTAGGAATTAACTCAATCATACAGTATTGCTTTTTCCTCTTGAGTTGCTTTGTCAACATGTTATCTTAAACTTTCCCCTCATAGTTTTTAATCTCTTGATTGGTGATTGAACATTTTTATAGGTTGATACCCCACTTACTCAGCCATTACTTTTTATGTCTCACCCATGATCTCTTTCTTCTATTCAACTCTTCTCTCATTACAGCCTTTGGCCACTCATCCTCCTCTATGTTCTCTATTTTATTTTTATGGCCCAAACTTAACATCTACAGAACATCACCGGCACTTCTAGCAGCCCAAACAAGACCCTGGTTGTTTTCCAGTCCCAGAAATTAGCATCTTTGCACCTATTTTGTAGTGAGTATAGCGCTGTCCATCCACCTTGAGTTATTTTTGTCATGCAAGTTTCTCAACTAAGCTTGTTAGTGGAATCAAGTCCCAAGTATTTGTGACCATCTCAAGTGGATTTCCCTCAAATATTAAGAGCTTAAATTTTTTTATTCTTTCACTGCAAGAAGATCAAAATCTGTGTTTAACTAGTGTTGACTTGCATCCAGACTTATTTACAAAAGAGATCTAAGGCTTTCAAAATGATCCCTTAAACTTTGGGTTGTTGTTGTAGTCAATATAAAATCATTTGCATATAGGAGTTTGATAACATAACTAGCCACTTGGACCCTATCTCCCCCTAATCTATCTATGTTCTTCCAACTTATCAATAAATAGGCCAAATAGAGTGAGTGATAGTGGGCAGCCTTGTTTAACCCCTATATTCTACGGAAACTCTCATAAGACTAACCCACTCATAAAGTCTATAAACTGCAGCTCTATACTCTTTTGGCACTCCACTTACTTCCATCCTATTCCATAGGATCTTTTAGGGACCATGTCAAATGATTTCTTGAAGTCAATGAAGCAGTAGATAAGAATCACCTTTGTTGTCCCATATTTTTTCAATTAAATGTCTATGCAATGAACTATAGTTGAATGTTTTAATTTGAATCCTACTTGGCATTTTGCTCTTTTTTCTTGTTTTTTGGCCCAATAGCTAATCTTGTGTTCAACCTAGTGTTACAAGACTTGGACTCAACTTGGACTCGACTTGGACTTGGCAAGCTGATTTT
>VDFB02143665.1:0-20445 GCA_007258455.2 Sequoia sempervirens
CTTTTCTTGCTAGTGTAGGTGTATTGCATAGCTATAATTTGGTTTTTCTCATTTTGAATGTTCAAAACAGAATTTCCTTGAAGGCTTTAACACTTTAAATTATTTTTTCATTTCATTTTTTTCCATATATATCACATTATGAATCCAAAGGAAAACTTATGTATGAGCTTGGAAATCAGCATTTTCCCTAGGGAACACTACTAGGAGTTAATTCTCCCCGTGAGGTTGTTCGCATGTGTTAAATTTGTTAGGAAGAGTATAGAATAGTGCCTCCATACACTATGAGCACATAAGGTTATTCCATGTACAAAATGTATCCTTTTGAGGCGATTTTACCATAACTTTTTATCTCAACCTTTGTTGTAGGTATGGTTTAAACCATAGCAAAAAAATATTTTGGGAAAAGAAAGGGAAAAACCAAAAAGCAAGGTTACCCCAAGTTTCCGGGACGGGGACGGCAGGGGACGGCGGGACGAGTCCCCAAGTTTCCGATTTTTGAGGCCAAATTTAGGGACGGCAGGGGACGGCTATATAAAAATATAGGGAAAATTTAAAAAATATAGGGAAATTTTAAATGTTCAATAGATAGCATGGATAAGGCATGCATAATATACATTATAGAACATTCACATATAACATTTGTGTTCAAGTTGATATGGTTTATTGGGTATGCATCGATCTTAATGAATAAGTTAGAATTTATTCAATGGAAAACTTGATTTTGAACTAAGAAAACAGATACTCTGATGATAATTTTTTTGTTTATTGATAATTGGAACAAGGGAGTGCAGCCTTCTGAGAATGATAGTGAGTTGCATTAGGCAAATAATCTGCACAGTTACCATGTTATTGTTTTGCATGATCAGATGTCCCAAGGCCCGCTATGTATCATCTTCACAATAGAGTAAGACCTGTGAGACTTATTTATGAGGCATAGTAGAGCACTGAGTGTTGGGTTATTCACTGGAATTCATTTTGGCACCTCAGTACATAAACCGATATTGATTCTTGAATAATTGTATCAGTTACACTTATCCAAAGTTTCAAGACAACAAGCAGTGGCACCAATTTATTTAATGGGTGGACATAATTAAGTTCACACTCCCTTGCTATGAAAATGTGTTTTATGTTTTGTTTTGACCATGCTTTGATGCGGGGCACGGTTGACCATCCTAGGGATGGCCAGGGGAATTCTAGGATGGCTAACTATCCCAAGGACAGCCAGGGGACTCCTAGAAGTCCTATGGCCGTCCCCAAGTCCCCTAGCCGTCCCCTGGCCATCCCCAAGTCCCCTGGCTGTCCCCGTCCCCTGTCCCTTGGCCGTTCCCAAGTCCCCTGGCCATCCTCGGGACTGGTCAGCCATCCCCTGCCGTCCCCTTGCCGTCCCCCCGTTTCGGGGACGTTTCCTAAAAATTTTGCAAAAAGGGGGACGGTCCCTTGCCGTCCCCGGGACGTCCCGAGAACTGGGATAGGGGATTTTTTGGGGGGGGGGGAGATGCGTCCCTGGGTAACCTTGCCAAAAAGTATAAGATTTTTGAAAAAATGGGATTAAAAGAAAATATTGTAGAAAAAGAGACAAAAACTACTTGTTTTTGAAATTTAAAGGCATTTCTATAACATAGCGATATAGAGAGCAAATAAAATAGAGAGTTTAAACCATGAATTGTAGAAAATGAATTTTTGTTGTTTATATTCACATTGTTGATTACATTGCATTGCACAAAGCATACTTCATAGTGCATAAATAATAACTAGATGCCAACAGTTGACAAAATTTCAATTACAATATAGTTTGTATAAAGTCAACCTATAGACTAAGTACAAAGTTCCTATTGATGTGTTTTTCATGACCGCACCAACACAAAATAAAGTCACCAATGACGACTCTATCCTCTCTTGAACAAAATCTCCTGCATGCTAAGATTGCTAGAAAGATCATGCATTCAACTCCAGGGTTCATGCAGTGGATAGTCTCAGTTGGCTCAATGTGATTTGTTGGTATTTCAAGGGGACTTACGAAATTGTTCAACATTGGAGAAGGAATTTGAATGCTCGAAAGGTTTTGTCTATAAAGCTTTTGTTTCCTAAACTAACCAGAAAGTACATAATTTAAATGGTTGCAGGGATAGAAGATGCTATGGACTAATCTACGCGTGGGACATGGAGATCAATTTACACAAGCCTCAACCAGATTCCGCTTTGCCTCACTTCAGACAGCCTCCACAGAACTAGTGCAATCTTCAAGGGGAGTAACTAAAGATATTCAGATTACAATTCAACAATGAAGACATCGTCACAACGACGCATACCAACATGAAGATCGTAATCGAAGTTAAGTCCACAAGTTTCCAGTTGACCACGCAAGGGGAACTCACCATCAGTGAGCCCACTAGTGGTATGGATAGACGAGGTTTGCTCAAATTGAAGACCACATTCCACAACTGCTAACTACATTTTGCATGAAACAAAATCTATTTACTTTACTTTAAAATCCTACTTGAAGTAGAAGGATGAAGAAACCTCGCTAGCTACTCACAACAAAAGACGAGATCATCATCAATGAAAACTCTTTTTATTGAGAGAGTGTTCACAACAATTTCTTACAAAGTTTTCAAAGGAAATACTTTCCTTCTTCAAACTATACTATCAATCTATTAGCTATGCTAACTCTAGGCTATCTCTCTAATGCTCTCTATGTCTAATCTAATCTCTACGCTCTAATGAATTACAAATGAGGGCGAATGCCCCTTTATATAGCTGGCCAGGTCCAATGGACAACTCAGATTACAATCAAATAGATGACCTAGATTGTGCCACCCCAACCCTAACCCTAAAAACCGCCACCAAGAAGAATGGGGTAATAAATGAGCAATTAATATCCACCATTTTCTTTTGAGATTCTAGCCTGTAAACGCGTTCACATTGCTCTTTCTTTGACTGCAAACTGGATGAGTCCGATCGCCACGATTTCAACTTCTTGAAAGGGTATGACAAGCACGTTCTCGATCTAACTCCTGTTGTACCCAAACCAAATGTTTTGCTTCATCAAGGCATTTTGCTTAAAAGAGTCTAAACCTTGCTAAAATGATGTCAAATACAGTTTTTGGGCAGTATCAAGCATGGAGTTTTGTTAGTGTTGTGTTAGTCAAAGGCAGTATCCATTGATCAGAACCTGAATCAGGGACTCAGAATGAAGCATTTCACGATGGAGGAGCAACAATTATACCTTTGTATGGTCATGTTAGTGGCTAAGATGAAGTTTTCAGTGATCAATTTATGGAAATTTTTCAGGAAAAAACAAAATTGCGCCCTTGTAGTCCAGGGGTGCCCTTCTTTTTGAAGGCCCAGATTTTGTGGCATATACTCATAAATACAGTCAATTTCTTCAAAATTACACCAGTTATCCAATGAGCTATCCTGCGAGGCTATCCGAGGCTCGTAACTCCGGTAACTGACATCAAAAGTTGAGGATTCCAAAGGTTGTAGATTGCAGTAGCTTGTCATTTTTCAACTTTTGCGCCCTTGTAGCTCAAGGGTGCACTTCTTAAAGAGGGATTAGATCTTAGCTTTCCTGATTGTTGATGCATTTGATCTCTTCGCGACTAGTCTGCCTATCCGACGAGCTATCGAAGGCAGTCATCTGAGTCCCAGAGCTTCGGCAGTCAACAACAGAAGATGAGATTACGAGAAGACTTCATATCACGAAACTTCCCGCAACAGGAATGCCTCAGAGTTCAGGGCTTCAAATGACCCCCCATGATAGAGTTTGCATGAGGTCTTCCGACATCTATGCTATTCTAGCCTAGCCTTAACGCACTACTACAATCCTATATATTCATTCAGAGATCGTGGCAAAAAGATCTCTACTATAGGCACGTAGAAACAGTGGGTGGAGAGAAACATGAGTATCTTCCACTATAGCTCTAGCTTAAGGGCCTGCACTTTTGGCCTCGTAAGATGGGAGCTGTCTGCTCTTGAAGTCTTCATGGGACTTGTGCGCAATTACTCCAGCTATCCAACGAGCCCAGCCATTAGCCTCCGGGATTTGGCAAACGCTCGTACGTGCAAGGTCTTTGCAAAATACCAAAAAACGAAGATAGCTCAGAAAATGGCTAAGTTTGGTCGCTCTTATTCCATCTTGGAAAGGCACCTTCTTTTTAAGGTCTTAGAAGTTAAATTTCTTACTTGGCTACCCTAGAGAATCCGGTCGTAGGTCCTTCCTCGTTACGATGACAGACGCAGGTTCGTATCGTGC
The DNA here is from genome assembly GCA_007258455.2 of Sequoia sempervirens. Classification (NCBI taxonomy): domain Eukaryota; kingdom Viridiplantae; phylum Streptophyta; class Pinopsida; order Cupressales; family Cupressaceae; genus Sequoia; species Sequoia sempervirens. The sequence continues at coordinate 4,256 of VDFB02143665.1, forward strand.
CACCTTCTGCCTCCGGACACGTGAGGACAAAGTAGGCATCCGGTTGAGAGTTGTAATTTTCGCCAAAATGGTGTTTCAGGTTTCAAAGCTAGCTTCTACTTTAACCCACGCAACTTCGTGATGCCTTATGATATCTTCGTCACTGATGCATCACCTTCTAGTCACGAATGAGCCCCGTTAGCCACCACAAGGGTTCACCGCTCGTCAGCCGTACAAATTCGCTTAGCGCGATGGTGATGGAGAATGGTCAAGTCCTGCGCTTGAAATCAATTTAATCAAGGGCTACTTAATTCTTTGAGGTGTTAAATGATGGATTTGTAATGATAGCCTCCCAATGTATATTTCTTCCTTTGCTCACAGTTTCTTCGTAGTTATCATACCCTACCCCAAAGATCACTTGTCAAATTCGAAATCGTTGTCGAAGATGGCATTGTAACTTTGTAGTTAGCTACAGTAGGTTAATAAAAAACGGATATCTTGAGCAATGATCATGGAGGGACAATGAGGACCTTTGAAATCAAGAAGTTCAGTTTCCGTGAATCGGAAAGCTTCACATGGTTTGTCAACTGATTAAAATAATTTTAAATATTTATTTTTGCATATTTGAGCATTAAAGGGTGATTTTCTAAAATTGGCGCCTCTTTGTGCTGGATTTTCAAATTGCATGATAAATGTTTTTATTATTATTTTTATCCCGGACTTCAAGTCAGTCTCAGTTCGAATTGAAGGGGTCCAATCGGAAGCTTTCTATTTTAGTTGAGGTTTTAAATCTTGCAGTCATCATTATGGTGCAAATTTTCTCTATTTATTCATGGCGCCTATCATTAAACATTCATCCAGCTTAAGCAAAATTCGTATTTCTTCATAACAAAGGCGAATTTTCACAGGTTGGGCAAATTAATCATCAGTCTCCAGTGGCGATTGTATCAAACAATTCTTTTTGCAGGTTCAAGTTCACATTTATCAGCAAGTTTGAAGAACAGGGGGCGATTTTCATAGAAGAAAAACATAAAGAAACGTCTTTCTCCTCTTTGATTCTCAAATTTCTCTCAATATTCAATTCGCATGTTCCTGAAGTTGGCAAATTTTGGCAAGTCTGATTATCTGGATCGATTCTATATAGCTTCCTCGAATTAAATTCATGTGTTTGAATTTTCAGGAATTTTTAACTCCATAGCATCAGTTCTCGAGTTTCTAATTTTCTCAACTGAAAACTCTTTGCATGGTCGAGTAGAAGTCAAATTTTCACATTTTTGACATTTTGAGTTGTCTTAGAATTTTTTTCTGGACAAAACCCATATCTCAGATTTTTCGCTGAAAATATCTCTTCGATAGGTTATTTTTAGCCTCAGTAGGGTATTTTTAGCTTTCTAGAAATCTTGTCAGAACATAGTTGAGTTCACAGTCAACAGGCGAGTTTTTCAAAATGCAGTACACTCAACTCGAATACAGGACCAAATCAGTCCTTACTCACGACTTCATCGGGATAGTTGAGATGAATCTCCATAAGGTGCTGCCAGAGGCAGTCCTAGATCCAGTCAAAATCAGAGATTCGATTATTCAGAACATTCAGTAGTCCGGATTATTGGAGGCCGCTTCCATACCTATCTCCGCTCATTGTATTGAGTTCGTGATGTCTTGTATTAAGCATTACAACTTTGCTACTTGTGAGATAGTGTCAGTTGATGGACGAGTCATTTGCAGTCTCAAGCCTCTGGACGTTGAAAGGAGTTTTGGTATACCTCAACACCTGAACAGTCTAGTTATTTCTATGGAGCAGTGCGAGCATGCATTTAACACTGATGTGGACAAGTGCCAGAGTAAAATGGCAGAACAATGGTTAAAGGAAGCGAAGAACAAATTGCCAAGCAATGTGGGTCGTGGTGAGTACAAGGATGAGTACTCGATTCTAATTACACTCTTGAATCGTGTCTCAGGTCAATCACATGCAAATGTTTTCCAGCCTTGGATGTATTACATCATTGGTCGCATCATATCTGGGCAGGAGCATTATGACTGGGCATCCTTCATCAGCGACGTTATCCACAAGCAGATCACTGGTTTCTTAGTTGCTCATGAGTTTCATATGTGTTCTTATCTCGTGTACTTGATTGCTTATCAGGGTCAGTTCCAAGGATTAAACACCGTAGGCATTCTCAGTGTTCAGAAAGTCTATCACTATTACGATTAGCTTGAGTTCACTAAGGCTGGATGTCATTTCAAGTGTGTTCACGAGGCTTTCCTGACTTATACAGTGAGAAATTTGGACCGGGAGTTGCACATTCGTATCTTGGCAGATGCTAGAGCAGCGATGGATGGTTGGGCAGACTGGTTCATTCAGTTCCCGACATACACTTATATCCGAGTATATGGATTTACAGGAAATCCAGCTATGCTTCTACACTATCCTTCGGATAGGACAGTTTTTATGGAGTTCCTGAGGCAGTTGCATGATGTTCATCGTCATTTGTGTCGCAAGCAAAGACCAGCTGCCAATTTTCCTTTTCAATCTGGGATATATTGGTGCAAGACGGCAGTTGATGCCAAAGCTACAGGACAGGAGTTGGAGAGGTATCATCTCAAGTATCTTGTTGAGGTACGTGCCTATGATCCTTGGGGTCATTACACAGCTTGCCTTGGTGGACGCGCATATCATAAGCCTTCCATGGAAGATTATTGGGCAAATTGCGTGGATGACTTTGAGGTTCATGGAACATAGCCCTATGGCTGTTTCTCTCTCTGATTTCTGTTTCCCTAGGAGAAGATGTAGGAGGAGTTTATTAGATGATGAGGGAAGTTCTTCCTCGATTTTGAAGGCTTGAGTTAACACCGGCCGCTACCAGCGGTTGATTGGTATGCCAAAAGAGGTATAACATTAAGAGAGGAGTCAAGTAGAGTTATTGAGCATTAATACTTTACCTTGATAGCAAGAAGACCACGGGGGTAAGTGTGCCTAGAGCAGAGTCGCCAGTGGTGGATCCTTCGCTACCTTCCTCGTCAAAACCTAAACAAAAGAAGAGGAGTAACCCTCCTAAGAAAGGTCAAGCGCCTAACAATTCAAAAGGCAAGGCTCTTGCTACACACCTGAACCTGTCGAGGCGGCTTATCCGCGAGGCAGTTCAAAATCCGCTTGATTACGAGGAGTTCAAGCCTCCAAGTTCCTATACGAGTTCCAGAGCAGTCACCAGTCCCAATTCATATTGAATTGGATTTAGACTCTCCATCTCGCAGCAGCTCCTCTACATATTCACTCTCGTCACAAGCTCCTATTGCTAGTACAGATCCTTCCAGTAGTATTAGTGGAGACCAGTCTTGGATTGAAAATCAACTGGGAAGAAAAAGGAGGCAGCCATCCTATTTCCTTAATCATTGATTTTGGTCCGAGTTTACTAGGATGTGCTGACAAGGATCAAGAACATGAGTCCATGTGGAGGAATACTGTCTGGAGATAGATCATGAGCCTCACCCCATGCCTCCATGGGGAAAGGCTTGGACGAGTTGGAATCTCAGGACTTCGAGGTTATCATAGTCAACCTTGGTCGTAGCACATGCTAGACTCAGGTTGATCTCCTACAGGTTGCTACAGACAGTGCCAGGGATAGAATGCTGAAGGACGGAGAAGACAAAGCAGCCCTCAAGGCTGAAATCAAACAGCTTTGTTAGTACATTTCTAGCCTTGTACATAGGTCAGATGTCACCGCCACACTCCCGCTGATGCTTGAGCCTCCAGCAGAACAGGCCAACTTAATCATTTGGTTGCATATGGCAAGCGTTTGGAGGAATGGGAGGAGGAGTTCGTTGCTAGAGGCTGTTCTATGCTTACAAAGTTATATCAATTACGGTATAATGCACGAGCCCGTTTGCGCCTTACTACTCCAAGATAGGGAGGCTTGAACACTTAAAGCGGTCTGCCAGACCAGGGGCCAGATTATGAGATTGCTCCCCCGAGTATGGGCATGGATCGATCCACCCGGTCACGAGGAGGATAAAGAGGCTATCTACTCTTGGAAAACACAGTTGGTTTTCAAGGAAAAGATAGAGGAAACGATGGCCTCAGAGTTGGCTGAGAGTAGAGAGCACGTTACTAGTGCAGTCCGGTTTGTGAGAACCTTAGTATCTCACTTACCGTGCTGGTATCAGATCGAGGGTGGTGCATATGTTGAGCTTATTGATGTTCAGTTAGAGCTCCAAGCACTCATTCATAGTATTTTCAGTGGGGAGACCATTGGCTGTAAGATTAATCAGCTTACAGTTATGTCAGCATTGTTTGATGAAGCAACAAGGAGCAGAGGTGAACTTCAGTCCTAGATCACAGTTGGTGAGGACATGCTACGCAGGCATACCATTCTTCGAAAGAGTATCAGAGCTCCAGACAGTGATGTAGTTAACAATCTCGTTGAGGGATTGATTGCTTGAGATCACGATCAATAGACTTCAGTTCCCACCTCTCAGAATAGACATTATACAGAGGAGTTAAACTTGGTGTTATCTTTTCAAGTTAACTCGTTGTCTCATCTCATGCATATCTATTATGAGATCAACTTTATTCACTTGGAGTTGTATTTAGGGTTTCCCCGTTAAGCGTGGTAGTGTTCCAGTTAACTTGCTTTCCAATAGGGCGTGCATGCTTGCATGAGTCCCACGCCGTTAGGAGTTTTCGATTAAGCGTGGTAGCTTTCAATTAAGCGTATAGTTTACTTTGTTAGAGGTTTAGCGATGGAAATCTGCATGCATTGCAAGATTATGGATTAATCAAAGATCGATTTTTAGGGTTCCCTACACCTTTTGATGTCTATAAATGAGCTTTGCTCATTTTGTACATAACTTTTACGCAGGGGAGAGAAATATATCTTTTATTACCTGCCTTACCTTCAATATTTACTTTCGTTCTATATAAATTCATGAGTATTTACTATTGTGAGAGTGAATTATTTAGCGCCGCGGGTTTCATACAAGTATGATGGTGAATTCTTGGCTTTAGTTTAGATAAGTAAAGCTGGATTTGATAAATATAAAGATTTAACAATAAGCGCATTGTCCTACGCCTATGCAGTTTATTATCTAGTTGGCTATCCTTCATGTTTGTGTTCCAGCAATGGCTTTCATTCCAGTTAATTTGATAGATGTGCTACCTTTGCAGCTAGAGTTGAGAGAATCTGTGCCAGTTGCCGTGTGATGTCGCGTGAATATGTAGAACTTGTTGGGTGGTGATGGATTGTACCACTGCCTTTAGAATCGCGCTTGGATTTATCGTGTATTATTTATTTCCAATAAGCCTAATAGGACAAAGGATAATTAAATTGCCACCTTTTGCCTTCATGTTGGCAGAGTCCATTTTCGGCTTATGAATTAGATAATCATTCCCGCTCCGTTTCCTCATGCTCTGAATTCTTGAGGAGATTGGATAGTTTAAGTTACTTAGTTTTGTGAGTTGTAGTTAAGCGAAACCATAAAATACTTAGCTACAACGTATAGAGTTTTCGTGAAAGCCTTGTACCTCTACAGCTGAGACAAAAAGACAGGATATAGTTTAGTTTATTTTCCTTTTCAAGTACTTTTGCATCAAGCGCAAGAGGGAGCTTCCCCCCTCCTGAATTTGAAGAGCACTCATTGCGTAGTGTGCATAGCTGTCCGTACCAACTTGCACTTCAGAGGTGTTAGTTGTTACGCCAACAACTCCAAGGCAGCAACTTCTTTCTCTTGCTCGATGTTTTTTTTTTCTCCTTCCTGATGTTGTTCTTCAACTTTGAAGTACTTGATGGTGACCATTAACGCTTGGAAGGATTCTCTCATCTTGAACTCAAACATTTCTTTTTTGCCACTTGAGTTGGGCACATACTAAGTCTCAACACTTAGCCATTTCCTCCAAGTACTCGCTTCATCTCCCCAAGCTACCATGCCTTGGCCTCGGTGTTCACCCTGCAAAACAAGCAAGGAGAAGAGCATCAAAACACTTCATAATATAAATTCACCTCACTTACCTGATTTTCATGCTTTGATCTCCAAGGTCTGAGTGATCTCTAGATTCAGTAGAGTTCGCCACTTTTCTCTAGCAAACTTTGCTTTCTTCATAGCCTTTCAACACCTATGCATTTAGGGACCTATGTCTGGAGTTTGTGCCTTAGAAATTTCTCCACCCTGAGGGTGCATTTGGAAGCTTGAGTTTCACTTTATCTGCAAATTCTTTGTGCCCAAGACAAATTTCATTTCCTGGTTGTGAACGTGTTTCACCTCATCAACATTTTTCGACATAATTATTCTTCTGGTGATAACAGACTTAGGCATTTTCATATTTTATTCCTATGCCTTAGAAATTTTTTATTTCCCTTAGGAAAGTCATCAATCAGGTGCCCATCAAAAATCTTCATCTTAAAGTCTCTGGCGAGGTGTGGAAGAGTTTAAAATCAATTCCTCGTTGAATATGTCTAGTACTCAAAAGAAAATTCCCTTCAAAAAGCATCAAATCCATGGGTCTACAAACGAAGGGGTACATTTAATTTTTGAATTTTTTAAACCTTAGAAAAATATTTTTCCATCAAATTTATTCTCGTTCTTCATCTCTGGGCGGATTTTCTTGCTTGGCCTTGAAAATCTTCTTCAATCTGATGAAGCTGGAGTATTCTGACTCATCCTTGCCAATTTTATCCATGCCTTAACAAATTTCATCATCCCTTGTCAAGCTTAGGCGTATTTCTCTAGAGGTGGAATAAATTTGAACACTTAGAAAAATTTCAAATAATATTATCAACATGGGCATATATGAGTAGCCGAGCTTCACATTTTCAACACTTAGTAAATTTTACCTTCTAGTCAAGGCTAGGGCACATTCAGCATAGTGAGCTTTCAACTTTCCACACTTAGAATATTTTTCAAGTGTCCCTCTTTACCTTGGGTGCATTTTGACCTTGGAGCTTCCAATTTCTATGCCTTAGTCAAAATTTTGATGCCACCAACTTCTCTTTAACCCAGGCGCATATGAGGGGTTGAGCTTCAAGTTTGAAGTACTTAGAAAAATTTCCATGCCATCTCCTCAAGGTTGGGTGCATTTAGGACCCTAAGCTTCCAATTTTCATAACTTAGAAAATTTTCTATCAAATCTTCAGCCTGCAAGGGCGCATTTCACCATGTCTACTTCCAATTCCAAGCACTTAGAAGAATTTTGAGTCACCTTCTTTCCTTTAGGCGCATTTGGACTCTTCAACTTTCATTTTTCACACTTAGAAAATTTCCTAGGCATCCCATCTTCCATTCTCCCTCAAGGGTGCATTTGGGGGTGGGAGCTTCCAATTTCCCACACTTAGAAAAATTCCTCCACTCCTCACTTGGGCGCATATGCTAGGCTGAGCTTGAAGTTTCATTGCCTTATACATTTTTCAAGGCTAATTATCCACTAGGGCGCATTTAGGGGTCCCTATTTCAAGTTTGCAACACTTAGAAAAACTCCAAGTATCTCCATGCAAGTTGGGCGCATTTAGCTAGGTCTACTTTCAGCTTCCACACTTAGAAAAACATTCAAACTTCTTCTTCAAAAGGTTGGGCGCATTTAGCACCTTGAGCTTTCAATTTGTGACACTTAGAAATTTTTCTAACTTCTCCTCCAAGTCAAGGCTCACATAAGGGGTCTTGCTTCAAGTTTTAGGTACTTAGAAGATTTCATGACTCTCCTCCCATGCTAGGCGCATTTCTACCTTTGAGGTTCCAATTTGCAACACTTAGTGAGATTTCCAACCATCTTCAGCTTCCTAAGGTGCATTTGAGGGGGTAAGCTTCAAGTTTTCAATACTTAGTAAAATTTCCAACCTCCTCTCACTTCAAGGGTGCATTTTGAGGTAGCCACTTCAAATTCCAACACTTAACTATTTTTCAATCAACCCCAAGTAGCTAAGGCGCATATGATGGTAGTTGCTTCCAATTTTAAGCACTTAGTCAAAATTTTCATGGCTTCTCTCTTTCTTGGGTGCATTTGACATGGCTAGCTTCCATTTTTCATGCCTTAGAGGAATTTCAGCTCATTTCAGCTTCTCAAGGTGCATTTGGCTGGTCAAGCTTTCAGTCTCACCATACTTGGATGATTTTCAAGCCTTTTTTCTGACTTAGGGCGTGTTGCTCATGTTACCCTCAGCTTGCCCTAACCTACTATTTTTAGAAAGTTTCTCAATTTTTTGCATTTCAAGGTGATTTCTAGCTCCAAAAAGCTTGATTTTTGCTTTGCCTTGATCCTCGTGACGCGACCAAAATGCTAGCACATGATGCTTGCATGCTTTTGCTGTTTTTAGTAACTTGCTAAAAATAGTAACTGTTCAGAATGAGCTCAAAATTTGTGTGTAGATTGCCTGAAGGAAGTTGATTGTGACTGGATGCTGCTTTTGTGTAACCCTTGTGTTTTGCCCTACTTTTTAGGAAACCCTAACTCTTCTGGATGGCCTGCTAAAAATAGTAAGTGTTTGATTTTCGAACCTCTGCAACTCCGTTTGATCTGAAATTCGCTCCATGGGGTCCTCATGATCAAGTTGATTTGTTCACATTGCCATCTCAAGCTGACTTACTATTTATAGCCTGTTTCTAGAGTGCCTTACTATAAATAGTAAGTGCTCTGATTGCCTTAAAGTTTTACCAGTGGATAGTTCGAAAGATGTTGATCGCAGTGGGATACATCAGTTTTTGAAAATTTTGGCATTTGACCCCTCATTTTCGTCCATTTGGAAACCCTAATCGGCTTGCATGTGGTCGTGAAACCCTCCGTTTGACCTACCGTTTATTGCATATCCGAATTAGGTTTGTGATACTGAAGTGCTTGGGGGGGGGGCTGCCAAAATATCCAAACATGCGTTGAAAATTCCAACATGCAAACCCTAAAAATAGCCTCTGAAGGCTGAGTTTTGAAAGTTATCACCTTACTTTGCATGTTATATCATGGCGTATGTCTTAGAAAACCCAAAAATATTCTCCAGATATGCGTTGCAAAAGTTCGTATGTAAACCCTAAAATCAGCTCTCGAAGGTGAACTTGCTAAAAATAGAAAGTTGTCAGTTTTGGCTCAAATTTTGCCGACGAGCAGTTTGATGTGTTTTGGATGCAGTGTAGTCGTTAGAACTTCAAAAGGTGCTGAGGAGATGCCCCAAATTTGGCACTTACTAATAATAGTAAGTTGTCGGAATTCAATGAAATTTTGCTGGGGACTTGCTGGAAGCCTGCTGACTGTATTGTCGAGCTCAGATTTCAATTTATTCACTCCATTTGACTTCAAACTAGCCAAAAGAAAGCAAACCCTAGTTCCTCGACCTAGCCAAAATCTCACGTTTAAGCTCAAGGATGGGCACATCCTCGGAAAGACAAACGGAACAAAAGAGATACGACAACAAAACAAACCAAAAACCAAGCCAAAAGACCCGAACAAAGCAAAAATTAGGGGGTCCCCATTTGCAATGGGGTGATGTGTGAAAAGGTCACAACAGTTCCAAAAAATCAAACATAGCCAATGACTCTTGCTACTACAAATAGAGCTATTCTAGAGGGTTGTAGGTCCTCATGATAATGCTCTTGGATTAGAGCCTCTCCTAAGTTGTTCAACCTCATCACTACCCAATTTGGCCTCAAGGATCTCAAAATCCTCAAGGTCAAGAAAGTCATTGTCACCTACAATCCACTCAGACTATGAATCAATCTCATTAAGGTCAATTGACTCATCATCCTCAATAGTACTTGATTTTGTCCATGTAGAAATTAGTCTTGGCCTTACACGTGAAAAACATAATGAATATAGTTATAACTATGATTGCAAATATATTAAAAGTCTAACTTTGAGCTTTCTTTAGCTTCAAGCAAAGGTTGTGGTGAACAAACACCAAGTCATTCAGCCATTGTGTTTCTTGGAATTTGTGTTCAAAAACACTCCAGCTATGCTCACAAGCGGATGAACTACATGGCTAGCTCAAAAAGCATCTGGTTTCATGGCCAAAAAAATCCCGTTGTGCTAAAAACCACAAATTATTTGGAGATGACATCATGTAAAAATATCTTAAAATCTAAACACCTTTAATGTACATGTCCACAAAATAGAGAAACTATCAAAAGTTTATAGAGGAAACATTTTCTCCATGCATATGAAAAATCCCTGTGTGACCTCAACATTATCATCTTTGAATGAAGAACTCTAGAACAACGTTGAATTGAGATAGTATCTAGCAACATGGAGAGAAGAGTGCATTAATCGATCTCATCTTCTATCAATTATGTCCCATAATGGCATATACCCATCCTTGATATTTTCCATCCTACCCCTCATCACCTCTTGGCCTTATCCATGGCCTCATACAAACAACCCATGGGGGATATTTTTCCATCCACTAGTCTCACGACTTTTACTAGAGGTTGTGAAAATTCTACAACTTGTTCAATTGCATCCCAAAAACTAGTACAATAAATGTACTCTATCATTGCTAGGACATCTGCTTGATTTGTGAAGCAGAAACCATCCACTCGTTTGAAACAAACATTCATTTATTTTGTTGGCAAAGAGTTTTTCATGCAAGGAAGTGTGTTGGAAATCTTGTCACCTCTAGTCAAACTAGTTCCTTGCCCTTTGTGAAAGAATGAATCATACACAAAACACTCGTGTGATTATATATGAATTTGGTAACTGTGCGAGCCTTTTGTAATACCTCCTTAACCCATTCAAGTTTTCCATTGCCTCAAGAGTTTGATCAAAGCAATGTACTACACATGGGGTAAAAATTATAGAGGGGTATTTGCCCTTTAGGAGTCTTCTAGTAGTAGCACAAGTAGTAGCATTGCCTGTAATAAATTGAACCACATTTGGTGTCCCTACGCCATTGACCACCAGGTCAAACATCTCGAACAATGCAGCTATGGATTTGATTGCATCTGATGCATCCATGGATTTGAAAAATATCATGCCAATATCACTAGAGACGAGGAAGTTTATGAGGGTTTAATTCCTTCTATTTGTCCATCCATATGACATTATGGTGCAACTAGTCTTCACCCACTCTAGTTGATCATTTCATTAACATCCTTGACATTTTGTCATTTGGGACATTCATCGTGCTGAATGGGTGTGGAACAGGCATTTGGGCAGTCCATATAAATAGGGCGTGGGTGAACAAACTGGGGCCAGACCTGGGACTGATGGCTGGCATTGAACATTCCGTGTGTGAGAGACATGAACGTGAGATAAATGAACTTACTCAGATATGTTTGGGCCTTGTGCTGTGGGTTGTTGGTGGGTCCTCTCATGCCTTTTCATCGGCAGTTTCTCCCAAAAGCATTTGGGCCAGACTCTTCTCTGGGAACATGCTTGAATGTGACTCTGTAGAACAAATGGCCTGCTCATGCTTCAGATGACAGGTGAACATGGGACTTGGTGATTTGTATCATGGACCTGTGGGCTAGTAGGACATTGTGGACTGTGAGTATCTTTGTTAGCTGAGTTTACAGCGTTAGCACCTCGAACCTTTATATATTTTGAGAGCTTGAGACTATTGAGAGTTCTAGCTTCATTTGTGTATACTTACTATTTATAGTAAGTCAATTGGATGATAGAGGCCAACCTTACTATTTATAGTAAGGCACCTTGGTTAGTAGTGAATGTAGTGGGCTACCTCCTAGTGAAGTCAGAATTGATTTACGATGATTAATGATGGAGTTATAATATTATAATTATTATTAAAGTTACACTTTAGTAATAATTAATTAGTGAGTGCATATCATTAATGAATTAAGTGGATTTTATTTAAAGGGGGGATTTAAATGCTTTTAAAAAGTATACTTTATAAAAAGTGTTAAAAGTGTTATTTTAAAGGGGAGATATAAGTGAATAATAAAGTATACTTTATATATTTAACTTGTGCACCAAAAAGGAGGGAAAAAAAACATGAAATTAAAATAAATTAAATGAGATGAACTCAAATGCAAATGGAATATTATAAAAGGGCATTTTTGGAATTCATTTCATTATGATTGATCATTTTCTCTCAACTTGGCTTTGTGCTTTAACTTTGGAGGTGAAACCTAGGGTTTTTCTGTAATATCAATCTTGGAGAACGTAGCTTCTCTTCGATTGTGCTTCCTATAGGTGAGAAAGATCACCTGAGGCTAGCAGTTAATTGGTTGCTTCACACAGAGGTCACATCTGAGCTTCATTGGAGAAGAATTTCAGAAGTTTTAAGGGTTTGAATGAAATATCAGAATAATGCAAATATATTGATCATTATTTTAAGAGCAAAGAGAACTACATGAGAACTTCAGTAAACAGGTGGTTGCCAGGCAAGGGTTTTGGCAATTTAATTGTATGCAGCTTTACACTAGGTGTGGGGATTGGTGATAGTGATCATTGCTGGAATTTATTATCATTGTTGCTGCTATTATACTGCTGCAAACTTTATACTTCATTCTGGCACCCATTTTCATAGGGTTTCAAGGCATATCTTACCTGTAAGTTCATGAATTGTAACTCCCAGATTTTCTGAGTATTGTTGTTTTAGATAATAGAGGATATTTTATAAACTGGGTTGTTGATATTTTGTGAAAATACTAAGTATCTAAGCTGATATAAAAATTTGGAATTTTCAGTTGTGTATTCCCTATGTAATGTTCAATTTTTGAGTTGAAAATTATTATTGCAATATCTTCTATTTTGCTGCATTATATTGTTGTATCAAACATTGGAAATATATCAAAAAACATAAAACCACAAGCAAACAAACAGGCAGAATTTTGAAATTAAATATCCTACCAGGGGTGGGATAATACAAATGCCATTTGAAGTGATAAATGGCACCATTAATATCAGTCTTACACCAATTGCATTTTACCTTAGTTGTACCTGAGACTGATGTGCAATGTGTCCATACAAAGTTTTTCTAATGTGGCATTATGATCAAATCTGCAAAAGAATTTTAATTCAGTCTAGTTTTACATCAAAGGCCACTAGAAAGCTTGAAGGCACAAATAATTTTTTGGGGAAAAATTGCAAATTTCATTTTAATTCCCTTCCATACATCATTTTGTTGTTGTGAGACTACCTATGTAGTTCAATTGTAACTAAATCAGAGCATATGGAGAATCATATTAGACGCACATTTGTATGGGACCTAGGAGGAAACCTCATCATCAAATGAAGTCACTTGAGCAGGTTCTAGCATTGAAATTACTTCCATAACTAAGCAGTATGAGATTGCTAGTTTTGACCAGGCAGTGTTTTTGAAACCACCAGGGTCTAATAGGGTGTGGTTTCAAAATAGTTGTGGTGGTTTCATACCTGCCTTGTAGTTTTGTAACCAATGTGGCAAAAATGAAACTGCCGGCTTTTGAAAAGGTGTGGTTTCATCTTGACACAAGAAACAAGAATGTGAAGCATTCCAGTTGACCCTACCTCATTGAATTCCATGCAAGAAGACTTCTAACACATGTTTGGAGTTCTCCAACATTCAATAAGAGGACATTGATATCCCACAACAAAGGGGAGGAGGAGAATCGAAGTTATTGTAGCAATTAGAAGGTGAAGAAAAATCTGAAAGCAGGGAAATGGACTTAGGAAAGCTGATATTTTTGTAGCTGTACTTGTTTATTTGAGCAATACACTCTAGTAGAAGAGCATTGGCCACTAACATGTAGGTTTTTCTTGGGGTTTCCTACGATAAATATTGTGTTTTTTTTGCATCATTTTAGTCCATTTCTGTTTACAACATCATTTTAATTCATCCATTGAATATTCACAATATCATTTGGTAACACCAAGTAGCACAATAGTTTTAATTGTTTGACTCATGATTTCTACTTGAAAGTAGACAAAATTATATATCATTTGGTCAGCAAGAAATGAGATAAGATTGTTTTAACGTCTGCAAATGATCAAAATAGCTTAATGGGATTTGAAAGCAAATGCAGTTACAATAGAATGATGCTAGGGTTGAAAGGACCCTAGGTTTTTGAAATTGACTAAATGGAAGAATGGACAATAATCATGCAAATGTAAACTTTGTGTGGTTAAATTGGCAGGTTCAAGTTTACCATTGAGCTTGGTCATGTGGTCAAAACCTATGACTACAAAATTTTAACAATGTTTAAGGTAAGTGGAAAACAATCCCCTTTTGAACTTCCACAAGGAGGCTCTCGTACATCAGATTGGTTTCTTGCTTGGTGTGACCTAAAAGGCTTGAATGAACAATAATCACACAAACGTGAACTTTGTGTGGGTAAATTGGCAAGTTCAAGTTTACCATTGAGCTTGGTCATATGGTAAAAGCCTATGAGTACAAAATTTGAACAATGTTTAACGTAAGTGAAAAGCAATCCCCTTTGAGCTTCCACAAGGGGGCTCTCATACATCAGGTTATCATCTCTTTATATGCAAATATGCTTGAAGGAGTAAGCTCCAAAGTGGTTCAATCACAAAGAGTAGATTTTTATTTCTTATCCTTAATGTTTGTGCTGATTTCTGTTGTGAGTGACGTTGACCACCTTTCTATTTGATGTTGTACAGAAGGAGATACTCATTTGAATAGGCATAAGTTTTTTGAAATTGTTTTAGAATATGCATTTTATATATTTGAAAACTTGTCCTTTGTTATTTCTCATTCAGTGACATGTTTTGGAAGTGTAGCATGTCTTAACATTTGTGCAGTTTCTGCTTGTGTCTTTCTAAAAGTTTGTGTTAAAGATAGGTCCATTGCATAATTGATATAAAACTGCTGCGGAGACATGATTATAGAATGTTGCCATTTTCAGGATTAGGATTGCTAGTTTTCCTGGATATTGTACATTCGTATGCTGCTCAGGATGAGATGGTTGGTTTGGCATCATTTGATGGTGCAAATGATTGCTATTTTCATCGCGGTAATTCATTCGTGGCCTAGTCCCCCTACCCATGTTTTTCATCGGGTGATATGCAGATTTGATTGTTCCATTTCGTTTCTTAAAAGAAGAAAGAAATATGAAGGCACCTGCATTTCTTTCATATATTAACCTTTTCTAAAATATTATTTAAAGCAGAAAATCACAAAACTTGGTTCATTTCCCTTGACAAAGTACCTGGCACTAGAACTTAATTTAAGTCCCCATCTTTCATTGTCCAGGGAAGAGGGGACACCATAAGTATTGGGGTACACGGATCTTCAAATATGGGGATTATGAAGTGATAAGATACCTTCTTTCTAATTTAAAGTGGTAAGCTTTCTTTAATTTCTGTTCTGCACTGTTTTTGGTGACATTTTTTCCCCTTCAAATATCAAATGTGTACACCCATATTCGATGTTCCTATATGGAGTAGTATTTCTCCAATGATCGCTTTAATGTCATGTGCTGCAGGTTAAGGGTCTGTATGACTGTAATATGATTGTTGAGTAATGTATTAAGAATATCTTGCATGATACATTTGGATTTTGATGTCAATGTCTGGGTCTCGAGTTCTGTAAATGCTTTTCTCTAGAATCTATACAAATGTTTAAAATAATCCCTAAATAAAAAATATCTTGTCATTTTTGATCATTATGCAGTCCATTTGGTTCATTTCATGGACTTTTTGAAACAGG
This sequence comes from Sequoia sempervirens, assembly GCA_007258455.2. Classification (NCBI taxonomy): domain Eukaryota; kingdom Viridiplantae; phylum Streptophyta; class Pinopsida; order Cupressales; family Cupressaceae; genus Sequoia; species Sequoia sempervirens. The sequence goes on from VDFB02143665.1 coordinate 19,807, forward strand.
TGGGTTGAGGAATATCGAGTTGATGGCTTCCAATTCCATTCGATTTCATCAATGCTTTACACTCACAATGGCTTCTTTAACTTCACAGGTGATTTAGAAGAGTGAGTGACTCAACCCATTTAGAAAACAGTATGATAAATGATGTTTCTCTTATGCACCTGACATCATTTCCAGCTCCCTATTATATCTCTAGCTAGATGGACATTTCCTTACAATTTAATGATAAAGATGAGATGTTACCATACAGATTTGTAGTCACCAATGCTTGAAATCTGGACTCACTTTTAGAAATATCTCACATATGGGCGAAATAACTTTGCACATAAACTTTTGTTCTCATACAAAATTCAGTTTGGGAAATATTAAGGGTTCTCCTCATGGTTATTACTCAATTTATAAAGTTTATAATAATTTAGTCTGTGCAGAATATTCAGTTTAATAGAATATTCGTTGTTTTCTATTTTGAACCGTACATCTTTTATGAAATCCTCAAAATTTTGAGGGCCCTCTCCCCAAAACATTAGGAGAACCCTTATCTTTCCTAAAATCCTCAAACCTAAACAATATATGTTCAGCAAAATCTATCTTAATAGATTATCACTTTTATTCACAATGATATCATGTGATCTACACAAATTA
>VDFB02143666.1:0-24060 GCA_007258455.2 Sequoia sempervirens
TTGACTTCCAACCTAAAAGGTGAGTTAATCAACCTTGGATATGATATTTTAACACCTTGAAAGTTAGCTAAAATTGATTTATTTTTATAGAATTAATGAAAATATGTGGCCTAATCTATAAATGCAAAAAAAAATTGTAATAGATAAATTACAAAACCAAATTTCAATAGATCTGGAAAGAGTAGAGTTCTTTGCATCTATCGTACAAATCTAAGCCTAACATTTTTGGATAAAGGAACCTAGGGAACCTATGTCCAGAGAGCTAAAATTGCAATCTTCTTTCACAATCCTCAAGTCCCCAGTCTAAGGCTTATTCCTTCCAAAACTCACTGTCAAATCTTTGTCGGATACTAAGATAATTGAGATTTCGTACCTTGTCAAGTTGTAGAGTTTGAATACAATAATTATAAAAAATTCTTTAATCTTCCTCCAATATTATTTAGATCTACTACCCACACATTCAAAGAGAGAGGAAGGGTTGTGCTATATAGGGGCTTGCCTTGGTCAAACCCCATCTTGGTGCTTCCACCTCCATAATAGAAAATTTGATAAAAGAGAGCTTATCCTTTTGAGGGATAGAGGCTAAATGAAAAATGAATGATGAATCTACAATTGTATGTAACTCACCACTTGAATTTTATTTCCTTGAAGGAATAAAGTCATGCACATATCCTCAAGGCTTGATTGCAATTTGTCTTGAAGACCTACAAGTGTTAGGACTCACAAAATAAATGATCACCAAACATGATTGGAATTACATAAAAACATGATGAATGCTTCACATGATGCTTGACTAAAAATAATGCTGAAATAATGATCATAAATATTCCCTTGAATATCCTTGATTGATTTTTAGGATCTTCACTTTTCTCGAAAATTCCTCTTCTCGCTTCTTAGATTTCAAATGATGAAATGAATATGTATTTATATGCAATAATTATGATTTCCCACAAATTAAATTCCAATAGCCAATATTTGATATTTGAAATTCAAATAATAAAGTTCCAACTCTAACATATTAAATGTTGGAGCCAACATAGGGGAAAAATTCACCCAAGGTGCCCTTATTCAGGCCCTATTTTGTAGGGTGTAAAGTGTCAAGATAAAAATATTAAATGTTTACCTTGGTTTTGTACATGTTATTTCTTGATAAATATTCAAATGGGTCATATAATACTTAATTTAGGAAATTAGGAACACAATTAGGTCCATTCACATAGGAGGGAGTGAAATCTAGTGTGAAATTGTCAAGGGTGATAATTTACAATGCTACATTTAGCCCCCACTTTAGTGAGAGTATGAACTTACACTCAAACTAACACTAAAGTAGAAATATGTAAAGAGGGGTACAATTATCTAAATGTTGAAGAGATAGGATAGCAATGAATCTAGGGGTAGTGCACAATCCCCCAGAGTTCAAGATCCCATGAAAAACCAACATAAGGACAAAGGAACACACATGTGAAACTTGAAATTCAACAAAAAACATGAAGCATAAATGATGAAAACACATGACATAATATAATGCAATCATAACATGAACACAAACATTATGCAAAAATGATGAAAACACATAACATACAATAATCAAAAAACAAAAAAACAAGGTTAGTATTGAAAGGATTTGAGTTGATAAGGCAAAGAGACCTTGGTCTTAAATTTGTCTCAAGTAGCAAACATAATCCATCAAATTTGTTGTTTAAACAAAATGGTGCTCTCATAAGGACGTTAAATCATTCATGAGCTACATAGATCTACTGGATAGCAAGCCATGTTATGCTAGGTGTCCATGTAATATGATGAGTTCCACAAGGCTAGGAAGCTCCTAGATTTGAGTTTTGGTTAATTCATGAAAATCTCAACACATGAGGCATTCAATGTTGAGCAAGTCATATGTGGGATAAGAGTTCCTTGAAAATAAGTAAGCTACAAAATCATATAAGTGAATAAATAAATGAAGTAAAACATAGTTTCTAGGAGATTGGTACTAGAAGTGGTATTGTTGATGTGGATGTTGTAAATGTAGACTAACAAGTAGATAAATTCTCACAAAGGACCACGGGAACCTACCTTTCTTGAAAGATCCATTAGGAAACCTAAATCTAAGGCAATCATAGCTTGATCCCAAGGCTCAGGAATGTCAAGTCTTGACACACTAGGTTCACTCAAGGTTCATGTAAATTTATGTTAAACACAAGGGGCCTATGGTTGTCATAAATTGGATGATATCTGAAAGATTGAAGCATAATCTAAGTATGATCATTCGCATGTCACTTAACTTTAGGAAATCAAAGATTTGCAATAAAATTTCATGAAATTCAAATTACTTGCATATACTCAAGCAAATTTCACACTAAGCATTCAACAAATTCATGGAAATAAAATATTTATAATAAAACTCTATGTATTCATCAATTTTGGAACATTTTCTGAAAAATATAAAGCATCTAATCTAAAATAAAGAATAAAAATACTGAAATGTAAATATTTCTCCTAGGTATTATCCAAAAATGCCTCAAGAAATAACTAAATCAAAGAAAACCATTCTATACTTCACCAGATTGCTTCACAAATAGGTATAGTATGATGCAAGAGTTTAAAGAAAAGGGAATTATTTGCCACTAGATAGTGTCAATGTACACCCAAATTTGATGCAACACACAATCTTTTTCGGTAGGAACGAACAATCAGCTATGTATGATTTCATACCAAGAAATAGATTTGAATTGGCTTCAATATTAGTCATTCTTAAATGAAACATACAAATTTTTAATCTAGAATGGAACAAAAAATAGGAAAAAGAATAAAACTTGAAATTTTTTTAGTTCTCTGAAATCCACAAATTCTAAACTTAAAATCAAAATAAAATAACTATTGGCCTTTTATAAGAACAAAGCACTCAGGAAATTCAATCAACACATGAAAGAGAATCCAGTGGATGAATTGTAGTAGAGCACATGGCACATGATAGTTGGCAAGAGAAACTTTTGAATGAGTCAACAAATTTTACCTTCTTTAGGATTGAAACTTTTGGACTCATATTTAAAATTCAATTAGCATATCAAACCGGATTGAGCAGATTCTCAATTTGATCTTCAAAAAAAATGTAGCAACTTACTAGATATTCAGAGTGATCAGGTGGAACTAGAAATTTTAATCCACCAACACTGTGTTCTTGCATTTGTGCTATGGCTTTCAGGAAAAATACCTGCAAGGATACCACCCCAAAATAGGCACCTCTTTTGTTGCATGCATAATACTCAAGTCCCCAATTCCCCAGTTACTAACGTTTCTTCTCTATACACTTTGTTCTCACATGAGCTTTTAGAGCACACCACCCAACTTGGTAACATTGTTGGATCTACTCGTAATCCAAATTTTCTTGACTGTCCATAACTAAACATTGTCCAACAACCTATTTCTCCTGCACATTAAATTTCATATATCAATTCCCATTTAAAACATTAATAAAACCTTCTCTATCATAAAATTGCCATTATTATTAATCCTTTTAAACAATTTATAAATAAAATTCTTTAATGTATTCTCGTGTAACTATCAACTTTAAGTGAGTCACAAGATGTTTTGGGCATTTAGGAAAAACCAAACAACAAGCTTTGAACACTTTGACATCAATGCACCATTTACTTGGGTACTTGATTCCTGATATATCCTACTGCCTTTAAAAAACAACTAGCTGATACACTTCACTTTCTTGGAAAAAATCTTGAATTTGATTTTGACTTTTCTTTTTCTTTTCAAATCCCTAGGCTTTTGACTCCTCATTGTAGCAACTTGTTAAACTTCACTTTACGAACTCAAATTACCTGGATTCCTGACACTTGGTACACTTTACACTTGGTATACTTAACACCCAGTATATTAAACCATGAACCATTTTAAATATTTTTAACTTTCACATATTTCCTAGTTACCATTAACTAACTCTTGTGCAATTTTTGCACACATGCCCCATCGAAGGCGGGGACCCTCTTTTTTTTTTTTCTTTTGCATATGTGCCCCTTGGTTTGGTTGAATTTTGGTTTTGCTCTTCTTGGGAGGTTATTTTGGGATTAAGTCTAGACTAGGTTTGATGAGGACAATATTTTGAGGCTCTAGGGAAAATTTTCCTATCTTGGAATTCAAAAATGGGGATTTTGAAGTGAATTTCAATGTTATATGTAAATTTTTTTGCACCTGTGGATAGAGGATGAAAAATTAGGCAGGGTTTCTTTTTGAACTTTTTGAAAATTCCTTCTAGAAAAAAAGTTATGAGGTTTAGGGGATTTCGACCCTGCATGAAATCCGGGAAAATCTGTTCCCTCAAGTTTTTTCTGAAAATTCCTTGACCCCCTCAAAATCCCAAGACCCCTCAAAAACCCGAAAATTTCCAAAAATGGAATTTTTTTCTTCCCAAAATGGATTTTTTTCGAAATGCATTTTTTTTTTTCCAAAATGGAAATTTTTTCCTTGAAATTTTAAAATGTTCTCAAAAATGGAATTCTTGAGATGGATAGAAAATTTTGAAAATAAAAAATTCAAAATGGAAAAAATATTGAAAATGGAAAATTTCCATTAAAAATTGTAAGTTTTTTTAAAAGGGAAATTTTTTATTCAAGTTTAATTTGGATTGGATTTCTTTTTAACATGTGAGCTACTAATGATGATATTTGTTTTTTTAGGATTAAATAAATATTAAAAGGGGAACTTGCATATGGATTCGTGCCAAAAGGGAAATATGGAAGAGTTCAGTTGAAAATTTAAAAGTGGAACTTGCATAAGAATCTGTGCCCAAACTGTCTACAGTTGGAAGGAGTTTCTGGAAGACATGTGAAGTTGATTTCATCATCCAATCAAAATTTTCATTAATGAAAACCTGGCATAATATTGTTTTCTCATTGTTCCATGATGTAACTACTTTTATGCAATTGGATGATGATGTACCATGACCTCCCAAATTAAATGTAACAACTTGATGCTTCTAGAAGTACAATTGTAGCCATTGGATGAACTAAATCTTGACCATTGATTAAAAATGTAATTTTCTATAAAAGGCCAGTGCCTTCTCATTTGTAAAGGGGTTAGATTTAGGGGTTAGAATAGCTGATTAAAGGCTGTAAAAGCCAGAATTGGCTAAGTTAGAGAAGTCATTAGTTGAAGGAGAGAGGGGAGATTGTTGTTACGTAATGCTAGAGAAGTTAATGCAATTGGATTGTTGATCTGACAAGCTTTGTGTTATACTTTGACAGTTTATGGTTTCTTGTTCTCAATTCTCAATGTTAGATGTTAGATTTCAATTTTTTAATGATGTTGATCAATCTCCGGTCCATACTTTTAGCAATTTGTTGATTGTAATTTGTTGTGTAAAGTTAGTCTGGGCCTTATTTTGTGCTAAGTTCAACTGGGAATGCTTGTTTACATTGCGCTAGTTATTGGGTATGTGAATGAATGTTCAAAGTCTGAAAATATTAAGTTTCCATAGAAGATTGCACCATTTATATGGAGTTGTAGGCTTGTCCTTGACCAAACAGAGATTGGTTTCATTGGGGATCTATCCATCTACAACATTCATCATTGTTGTGATTGATCTTAGGTTTTAGTGTTAGAAATCTCTGTAAAACCCTTATCTCTTTTGTTGTTTATTTTGAATCTGGGTTAATTTTAGGATTGAAAGCATCACCATATTATTGCATCTGATGAAAGTGCGCTTCCAACATTGCTCATTTGTAAGCCCCCTTGTGATTACCAATATTTTCACATTATCACTGAGTTGTTTATGCATTGTCAAGACCTAACATTAGAGTCCTTGGGGTTATCTCTTGAGGCTTGTTGATAGAGATTTACCTTTCAAGAGAGATAGGATACTTGTATCTTGTCTGAGTTGTTGTTGTGTAGAAAACACCATCAACACTAACCAACACCTGCCTTAAGGATTAATTTTCAACTTGGGTCCCCAAGCCTTTGAATTCTCAGATGTTGTGAGACCACAAAACTTGCAACCAACAAAACCAAATTTAAAAGAACACCTAGGAATCAACCACTCGTCCTAAATTATAACTTATGCATATTTTCCTATAGTAGCTCCTTGCTTCCACTTGAATCCTAGCATAAAGATCATAAAAATCCACAGGAAAGTATCAGCCAACTTGGACATTTCCTTACTACCAGTCAAGCATCCATAGCCTCGACAAGGTTATTTTTGCAATTTCCCCAAACATAGCTCTACTGCCAGTCAGACATCTATAGCCCCGATAGAGATATTTGGATACCAGGTAAAGAGTTGAATTTTCTCTTTTTGATATTTCTTTGATATTCATTTTTTCTTTCTTTCTTTTGATATTTCATTGTAAGCTCTTTTGCTTCAACTTGCAAGCAACTAAGCCCACTATTAGGTTGGGAATTACAATAATAGAAAAGGTTAACTTTTGATATTTCACTCAATGTAAATATCCTTCATTATTTTCACCAATTCCCAAAAGATTTACTTAATGAATTTCATCCATGTGAAACTTTCCACTGAAATTTTACCATCTTTATGCTAGACATCAACTAATTAAAATTCACTATCCACCAAAAAAAAGCATAAGTTAAAATTTAGTTGCAAGTTATCAAATCACCTAATTGCTTCTAAATTTAGAAACATAAGCTGCACCCATCCATTTTACTTTATCCATGGAAACCTGTTAAATTAAATTTGGTGGCTCTGCACTTATATTAATGCACTAGGCTTGTCATAATTATACCTTAACCTGGTCATCATTCTCTTCATTTAATTCACATGCCTAATCACACACATGTTAACTCTCTCAAATTTCTCAACATTTCAGCATGTTCCAGCTCACCAATCTAGCTCTTCTTCCAAACAACACACATGGACAACTCATAATTAATATGAATTGATTGGATGAATTGAAATGACCACCATTTAATTTTGTAATCTCAAATTCGCTTGATTCAAGATCTTTGTATTGGCCATCCTAGAAGCATGCGTACTAATTTCATGATTGTTTATTTAATTTAACTTTCAATTTTGAAGAAAAGTGTACTTTCGCCATCTCAACTTGCATTCACAAGATTTTATCTCCAAGCAACTATGCACTGTAGAGTCTCACAGATTTCTATAAATATGACACTCTCCTTCAAATTTTGTACCTCTATCTTCAATTTCCAATTTCTCTTCGCATTTTCTCTTGTCTTTAGGCTATGGATACTCCCATTTTCCTTACCAATGTCTATCGCTAGACTGATTTTCTAGGCCAAGTTATGAGCCAATAGCTCGAAAAAGTATTTTTTCTTAGGATACCCTCTACCAAAGCTTTTCTATGTATGGTCCTTAGGGAAATTTTCATGAATATTGGGTCTTATTACAAGGTGAATTCAAACCTATCCTCATGGTTCGTGGCTTCTCTCCTAGACCTCAAAATTTCTATAGTTGAAGTTTGTTCTACCACTATAATGATAGTGTGGCCAAACTTCTTGAGAAATTTGGACACCATCCTAGTTGTTGCTCAACTTGTCGTAGGAATTTTGATGGTTGAGAACATTCCATGGTTTCTGTACTAGAGAAAAATAATTCATCTTTTTCCATTCATCACTTCACTGCACATTCCCAACTTTGACGACCACTAAGACAATGCCTATCTAGGATATATGTTTCTTCAGGATAAAGTGCAGCAAATTGACTAATTAGTATGCCGACTGCTTTGACACAGTGTTTTGAACATCTAGCCCCTTTTTTTCTTTTTTCTTTTTTGATACCAACTTACAATGATAATTTTGTATTTCCATGTACATACAAGATTACTACTATAAAATATAATAAAAATCTTGGATTTTCTCTATTCATGTGTGCATTTACTTCAAATGGTTTTATATTTTCTAGTTTTTAGTGGAATTTTTTCACAATTGAGTTATCATGTGTTTTTTAGATTAAGAAGAATTCATTAATTCTGAGGCCTAAACCAAAAAATAGGGAAAAACTAGTAAGAAAATCAACCTAACTAAAATGAATTTACCCAAATAAAACAATTTACTCTAATCAAGAAATTTACCCTAATCTCTATCACTAACTTCATAATGTTTTTAGTTTGAATTTTAGTAACCTTATCTTTAAATTTTTCAGATAACCTACTATAATTGTGAATTATTCAAAATTTTATGTGTTTAAGGAATTAAAATTCAAAGGTGTACTTACCCATAATTTTGCTAAAATGTATGGAAATGACCTAATTAATGGTCAATTGCATACACCTTTTCCATTATCTCAAACTTGTACCATCTTCCAACCATTTTTAATAGCATTCCATTTCCTTTTGCTTTGTTTCATGAATGGTTGTATTTACTCTTTGATCTCCTCTACCTTCATAACTTCGTCAACAATTTGTCTTGTCTTCAACCTTAACACCACTATTTATTTTATTAGACCAAAATTCAACATGATTTACACAATTATCAAAATGAGGGAAAGTAAGCATTTGATACTTTTCCATTTGTATAAAATCAAAGGTTTCCTCCCAAATCATGGATTTACAATTAGGGACAAAAAGCATGCATCTTCCGCTTGTTTCACCCATTCTTTCTTCTCACTATCATCCATGTGTGGGAAGAATGATAGATTACTTCTTTCAAATTCACACTTAAAGCATGATATTCCAAAATTCTCATGAACTTTATTCTTTTCTTGCTGTGTTAATGTTAATATGAGTTATCTAAATAGATTAAACAAAACAAAAAATGAAACATTAAACCAAAGAAAACTAAATAAATTGAATTCAAATGAAACAAACAGAGTTTCTTCAGAGCCGTTTCATTTTCCTCTATCTCCAGGGATTTGTTTTGGAAGCTGTTGCTCTCAGATTGTGTAAGCAAAGCTTCTCCAAATGGAAACCTGTAGAAAGAGTATGCAAAAAGGAAAATGCTTCTCTATCCTATATGCTGGTGGAGTGAAATTGCTGATACGGATATGGACAGGGGCTGTGGATTATGCACAGGGGCTGTAAACGGAAGATATCATGATTCTATGCTACTATTGCTATGCTATGAAAATACTGTGAATATTATGAATGCTATGAGTGCTATGAATGCTTATACTACTTGCAATTTGACTATAATTTTCCTGCTTAAAACTTCTATATGATTTGGAGTACCCGATAGTCATATTTATAGCTTTTCTCAGGGAAAATCTTGGCTAGCAAGGATCAACGGCTGTAAGATTGTCTGGTAGAATTGAAAGGTAAGAGATGAAGAGGTTGAGAAGAAGATGGAAGAGGTTGAGAGGTTGGAGAGAAGGATGGATTCCTGTCTTCAACCCACGGGAACAAGCCTGCACAGAAACAGAGAAAATTAAATTTTCTGTTTGGGCAGTTTGTTTCACAGGTGTTGAAGATAATCCCCAAATTAAATAAATAAATTTATTTAATTTCATGAGTTTGATTTTTGATTTTTGCACTATAGAAGTTTTAATTAAATATTTTAGAATATTTAATTATAATGTGACTTTAGAAGAATATGAAATATTAGAAGAATTAATTAAATATTTTAGAAATATTTAATTATGAATAGATATTTGAAGAATTTGAAATGATTTAAGAATTAATTAAATATTTTGGAATATTTAATTATAAATAAATATTAAAATCGAATTAGAGGAATTAATTAAATATTTGAAATATTTAATTATAAATGATATTTAGAAGATTTAATAAACTTATTTATTTAATCGAAATGAAATAATGAACAATATAAATAAATTATTTAAATTCATTTATACATAAATGGAATTCAGAGTTTTAATTAAATATTAAAAATATTTAATTAATTACCAGACAATGCGATGTGACCATTTTTAGGTGTATACATTTTGCCCCTCTTTGAAGTGATGTGTTTTACGCATTACTTCAAAGAATTTTGAAAATTTCCCCAGATGTTGACTGTGGAAATGTCAATAGGTATATGCCCCCGCAAATGATGAATCGATCATATTTTGAATTTTTGATTTTTTCCTTTATGAATTTTTGTGAATTTTTTTTTTTGTTTTCGATTTTTATGATTTTGAAGATGTCTATTCATTGTTCGAAAATAATAATGTGAAGAAATTGATTTAAAAGATATGAAATGAAAAATTGATGAAGAAATTGCCCCTGCTATGTTAAAATTTGATAAAATGCCTCAATTTTACCATTATATATGTTAAAAATGTCATTTTCCTTGTCATTTTCAATTTTAACCTAGTAAAATTTGCAAATTTTTGAGCTCTGAGTAAGAAAAATGGCACTTCCCGTTCACCAGCACTGTTTTGAGCGTATTCGATGACATCAGCGGCCAGTGCACTATGGACCTCCGGTATGTATCTCATAAATCTCTTGCCTCTCGAAAATTTTCTATTTTGTGGCACGTTTTTTGATGTTTATGAAAAATTTGATGTTTTAGCGCCCTTAAGATTTGTCATAGCGCACTTGATATTTTTTCGTAGCGCAATTGATTTCGTAGTGCTTATAATGATTTCTGTAGCGCCCATGATGTTTTCTGTAGCGCCCTTGATTGACTATTAGCATGACTGATAACTTTGTTCTCAAAGTTTGTTGAAAAACAAATAAGAACTGATAGATTTGTTTCTAAAGTTGTTAAAAACAAATATGATTTTGTTTATCTGCTTTCCATGATGATGAAAAAAAAATAGTTTGATTGATTTGTTTGCTTCTAAGGTTGTTAAAAACAAACATGATTTGGATATATTTGCGTTCCATGATGATGAAAAACAAATATTTTGATTGATTTGTTGTGATGATTGGATACTGATTTCGCTTTGATAATGTGTCAACAGGAGAGATTAGGTGTTTTGCAGTTACAGGAGGCATTCCCTAGTACATGGAGTTTGATACCATAGTTATTATAGTCAGATAGAGATGTGATTGATGCATGTGGATTGAGTGCATTACTTGACATGCCTGAGGTTCGCCTCAACAGGGTTCTATTGACAACACTTGCAGAGTGATGGCATAGTGACACCAACACATTTCATTTACCGACTGGAGAGATTACAGTGACCCCTGAGGATGTATATCGCATCTTACGGATCACAGTGATGGGTGAGATAGTTGTTTTTGATAGCCGAGAGGTTGGAGGCAGGTCCATCAGGGGTAGGTGGTATAGGTCCCAGACCAGCACCATCAGAGGATAGCACTGCCTAGTGCATTGTAGATGATATTTTCATGATATTCTGTTGAGATATGTTGTATACACCTTGAGATGATCCCATTTTTGATGATGTTATATCATTTGTAGTTGACATCCTTGTACATTTTGACATTCATTTTTGAGATATATGAAATGCAGTGATGATTTATAATGTGTCTATATGATGTGTATGATATGATGGTTTCATGGTTATGATATATATATATACATGATTTATGAGATGAAATCCGTTTGATAAATGAATGTATATGTTTATGATGTATATGATATATGCTTTTATTTTTATGATTTTCTAATGCAAAAATATATGAAAAATGTATGAAATGATGTTTTTGTGAATGTCAAAATATACTCAGTCATGTATTTGAAAAGATATAATTATTTGATTCTTTGCCATCTTTTTGGGAAATTTATGAATGCAAAATGCAGTTTCTAACATGAATGCAATCTATACTAACCATGCAAGAAATTCATACAATATTGCCATTTGGAGAGCTTATTCATGCTTTTTGTATCATCATAAAGCTTTGAAATGTTGAAAGTTAATACAAGCATCAAAGGGTATGTTAGCACCTATGATGACCTGAGTATTTCTTTCATGATTTTTGATATAGCAAGTTAATACAAGCATCTAGGTATAATTGAACCGAGATGACCTGAGTATTGCTTGCATAAATAGACAAGAGTTAACCCATTTCCCATGCAAATTCCAAAATGTCATCCATGATACATAGTAGAGCATGTCTCGCGACAAATTTGCATAGTACTAATGATTTCCTCACAAATAGTAGACAAAGAAAAATCATACTCCTTCCTTGCTTTTCTAGTTCAGTACATCATTGAATTACTCCAGAGATATGATAGAAAATCAAACAACCATTCAAATCTTGCCTAAAATATTTCAAACATTTATTCAGATTAAGATAATCCAATTTTGGTTATTATCATTGATATTCTCATTTCGATAGTTGTTTGGATCATGTTGTTTTGATTTCCATTGGCATTGAATAAACATGTTTTAGTTGATTTAATATGGCAATGTTTGTTGTGTTTTGGAAAATCATTTTTGTGTCTATTTGTAATGTTCAAAAGCTTGTTGCCTCTCTCTTCTTCAGTCTATGTTTCTGCATTTTGCCCCCAGTGTAAACACAACCTAAAGAGTATGGATATGTATAAATTTCATCAAGCCATGATGAAACATAAGAATCCCTGTCATATGATATGGATAGGAAAGATATATACAGAGGATAGATATGAATGGATAATGCCAAAAGTGAAAACAAGACATAAACTAATAAATGGAGGAGCCTATTTTGATCACAAGTAGCGCCTGTTTGCCAGGTTTTCACCACTTGTCTTTATTACACTTTTTTAGGATTTTTTAGATTTTTTTTATTTTTTCAAGACTTTTTATGATTTTTTATTTGTTTTGATTTTTTTAGGACTTTTTATGATTTTTTTATATTTTTTCAGGACTTTTTAGACATAGAACTTCTTCAGATGAATACTATTGATTGGTTCTTCAAACAGGTCCCCTTCTGACGTAGATAACTGATATGCACCAGAACCATATGCTGCAATGATGACAAATGGACCAAGCCAGTTAGGTTCAAATTTCCCTTTCTTTTCTCTATCTTGCTGATTACGTGGATTTTCCCTTAAGACTAAGTCACCCACTTGAAATGTCCGTGGTTTAACTCTATGATTGTAACTATGAGACATAATCTGTTGGTAACCCTTCAAATGATCAGCTGCATGTTGACGTCTTTCATCTAGCAGTTCTAGCTCTTGGAGGCTAGAAACTCTGTAGTCTTCATCACTTATCAATCCCTTGAGTGAGACCCTAAGCGAAGGTATTTCAACTTCTAGTGGTAAGATTGCTTCTGCTCCATAGACCAAAGCATATGGTGTAGCTCCTGTTGGTGTGTGAATGCTTGTTCTATATGCCCACAAAGCTAGATTTAATTGGACATGCCAATCACGACCGGCGTCATTTACTGTCTTCTTCAATATCTTCAAGATGGTTTTGTTGGAAGCTTCTGCTTGACCATTACCCTGTGGATAGTAAGGTGTAGAAAACTTGTGTTGGATGTGAAATATTTCACAAAGTTCATCAACATCCTGATTCTTGAAAGGCCTTCCATTATCAGTAATGATAGAATTAGGAATTCCATATCTACAAATAATGTAATTCAGGATAAACGAAGATATTTGTTTTCCAGTCACTGTTGTTAAAGGAACAGCTTCAATCCATTTTGTAAAATACTCCGTAGCTGTAATGATGAATTTATGACCATTTGATGATGAAGGACGTATTTTACCAACAAGATCTAGTCCCCACTGAGAAAAAGGCCATGTTGAAGTAAAAGGTTGCAGTTCCTGCACAGGTGCATGAATAAGATTCCCATGAATCTGACATTTAGATCACTTCTTGACAAAAGTAAAAGAATCTTTCTCCATGGTAGGCCAATAATATCCCATTCTGACAAGTTTCTTGGCTAAGGTCAAACCACTCGAATGAGTTCCACAAATACCACCATGAACCTCTTGTAAAGATTTTTCAGATTCGTCACGTTCAAGACATCTAAGGAGTGTACCATCAATACCACGTTGATAAAGGATATTGGCAATTAAGGTATAACGGGATGATTGACAAATGAAATTCCGTTTGTGGTTGCGGGAAAAATCTGAAGGTAAGATATTATCTTTCAAATAGGTATAAGTCTTGCCATATAAAGGTGAATCAGAACCAGTTAAATGACATATGACTTGGGTTTGAGGATTATCATAGGCAGGATAAAACAATTATTCCACCAAGAATTCATACTTAATTTGATCTTCTGAAAGTTGTAATAAGGAAGCAATGGTAGCCATTGCATCTGTAACTTTATTATCAATCCTTGATATTTGTGAGAACTTAATTGACACAAAATACTTCTTATAATCATCCACCATATTCTTGTAAGGTAGCAACTTATCATCTTTAGTTTGATAGTCATCATTAATTTGATTAATGACAAGTTGTGAATCACCGTAGACTTGCAGCTCTGTAATCCGCCATTCCAAGGCTATTTTCAATCCTATGAGCAATGCCTCATATTCAACTATGTTATTTGTGCAAGGAAACATCAACCGATATGATCATGAAATGGTATGTCCATCAGGTGTAACAAAGAGAATCCCTGCCTCTGAGCCATATTGTGTATAGGATCCATCAAAGTAATATGTCCATGATTTCTGAATTGTTGCTGTGAAGACATCTGCATCAGGAAACTCAATGTGCATTGGATTTTCTTCTTGTAAAGGTGCTTCAGCCAACTGATCTGCAATGACCTATCCTTTAATAGCTTTTCGATCTACATAATGAATGTCAAACTCACTTAAGATCATTACCCATTTTGCAAGTCTTCCTGTTAAAGTAGCTCTGCTTAATAGGTATTTTAATGGATCAATCTTTGTTATTAGCTTAACTGTATGAGCCAACATATAATGTCGCCACTTTTGAGAAGAAAACACTACTGCAAGGCAAGCTTTTTCAATGAAATTGTAGTTTAACTCATGTCTTGTTAAAGTTCTGCTGATATAATATATGGCCCTTTCCTTACCTATAGAATCTTCTTGTGCTAGCAATGCTCCCAAAGATACTTCTGTTGCTGAAATATAGAGTATGAGTGGCTCTCCTGGAATAGGTGGAATTAAAACTGGTGGATGCGTAAGATATTGCTTGATCTGACTGAATGCTGCTTCACATTTGTCATCCCATTTGAATGGGAAATTTTTATGCAATAAATGTGTAAATGGCAAGCTTTTATCTGCTAGTTGAGCTATAAGCCTCCTGATGGACTGTAATCTTCCTTGCAATGATTGAAGTTGACTAATATTTCGTGGTGGTGGCATGTCCATTATAGCTTGTACTTTTTCTGGATCAACCTCTATGCCCTTTTCTGAAACAATGTATCCTAGGAGTTTTCCAGATGTAACACCGAAGACACATTTCTTTGGATTTAGTCGAACATTGAACTTCTCCATTCTGATAAAGATTTTTGATAAGATTTCTAGGTGTTCTTCTCATGTATGATATTTGGCAAGTAAGTCATCAATGTAATCTTCCATGAATGTATGCATCATGTCATGAAAAATTGTTGTTATTGCTCTTTGATAAGTGGCTCCAGCATTCTTTAACCCAAATGGCATTACATTCCAACAATAGGTACCCCAAGGGCATGTAAACGCTGTTTTATCTTGATCTTCTGGTGCAATTTTTATCTGGTTGTATCCTGAAAATCCATCCATTAATGAATTATCGCATGGCCAGCAGTTAAATCAACAATCATATCTATGTTGGGCAAAGGAAAGTCATCTTTGGGACAAGCCTTATTTAAATCTCTAAAACCTGTACAAACTCTAATCCTTCCATCTGGCTTTGAAATAGGTACAATATTGGAAATCCATTCTGCATAATCAATAGTTCAAATGAATCCAACATCTAAAAGCTTCTTTAATTCTTCTTTGACCAGTAACGCAACATGTGGATGCATTTTTCTTAATTTTTGCTTTACAGGTTTTGTCCCAGGTTTGATAGATAAATGATGCATTATAAAATTAGGATCTAACCCTAGCATATCAGCATATGACCAAGCAAAGTTAATTTGATTCTCCTTCAAGAATTCCATGAATTTCAGGACTTCTTCAACTGTTAATGATGCTGCAAGTTGCAAAACTTTTGGCTGCTCTGCTGTACTTATATTGATTGATTATATTGGTTCGATCAAAATAGAAGATCTTTCATGATAATACTTGGGAAGAGTGTCAAGTTTCTCATCCTTTAGTGCCTCAGAAAGGTTTTCACTGTCAGATTCACTCTTTATTTTTCTCTTGTTTTGATCTATTACTGCCATTGTTCGATTTTCACCAATAGATCCATCTTTTATTTCATTTATTTTGCAGCTAAGAGACTTGACACCATCCTTATCAAAATTACGAGTATGAAATTCTTGAATGAAACAATTGTTTTCTTCATTTGAGGAACAAAGGAAATTTATAATATCCTCATCATCATGGAATGTAGAAATGTGAATAGGTGCATCAATGTCCCAATCAATAAGTTCTGGATAAACTAAATGCATAGGATCATTAGGTTGGGAAAGGTCTTGAATTGTCAAAGTCATGATATGGTTATCATCATCATGGTAGACAAGGTCTATGATGGTATTCTCCTGTTGATTTTCAATCTCGTTAGAATCCGATTCTTCCTCACTTGAGTCATGATTGCTTTGTAAAACAAAATCAAAAGGAGGCCTTGAACCTTCTCCTTGTATGAGAATAGGTGTATATTTGTGTATGGTATCAACTTGTTTGTCTCTCCAAAATTCATCATTATAAATGGTGTCCCATTCATATTCATTAGAATCAGTATCTGAACTATTTTGCAATTGGAAAACTGATTCATGAGGTTCATCTGACACTGATCCTCCTTCATAAGTTGATTGTGTTTGCTGTAAAATAGATTCTTCTTTATCTTTACCATATCCAAGTCCTATTTTGTCACTTGAGTGTTTTGAAATAGGTTGAATTGGTTCTACAATTCCTTCTCTTCTTTTTCCTATAGGACCATTCCCTTCATAGCCCATTTTCTGCATGATAGCGTACCCCTTACCATATTGTTCTTTAGGCAACTTAATGTACAAGAGAGATTCATCTTCATCTTTATATAGCCAATTTAGGATGTCCCTATCTTCAGCTTCTTCTTCAGTGGTGTTAGCTCTAATGAATTTTCCGTCAAACTTTGTGATTGGCATAGAAGCTTGAGATGTAAAAGTTGTTGCAATCTTTTGATTTGATAAGGTTGGCTGTCCATGTGACCTCGGAGAAGGAGGTAAAGTAGAGAGAGATAGTGAATATTCACCTACCCCTTTGTCTTTAAACTTCAGCTTAGTATCAAAATTCTTTGTCAATTCTTGCAATTGGACTTGTAAATTGGAAGAAGAAATAGCAAGAGCTTCCCTATTGTGCGGCACAAAGACATCTTGAGTTACTCGAAGATTTGAACAAGTTTGGGTACTATTGTAATCAGCTTGTATAGTTATTTCTTGTCCATCATATGGAAACTTGATACATTGATGATATGTTGATGGCACTGCTTGCATATCATGAATCCATGGCCGACCCAAAAGTATGTTATAAGAAATATCCCGATCTAGAACTTGACAAAATGTGTTCTTCACAACAGGTCCCACTCTGATAGGCAGCAATATTAATCCTTTAGAAGCTCTTTCTTCATCATCATATTCCTTGATAATTACCTTCCTTCGTGGATCAATTTCATTTTCTGATATTCCTAAGGAATTTATTAACTTTAAGGTACAAATATTCAAACCGGCTCCTCCATCTATTAAGACACATCTAATTCGGTGTTTATGGATCATGACTTCAAGATAGAGTGAGGAATTATGCGCATGTGTCATGGAAGCATCATCTTTATCAGAAAATGAAAGACAAGTGGGGGAATACAAATGTCCCACCATGGCTTGAAATCTATTTACATCCATATCAGTATCAACAGTTGTATTTACAAGAGCTTCTTCTAAAATATTCTTATGTATGGGGGATATTTTGAGAAGTTCAAGGATGGAAATTTGAGCTGATGTTTTTCTCAGTTGATCAACCAGATTATACTGACTTGGAGGAGAAATAGTTGTTTTAGATGAAATTCCTTTTAGAACAACCTTTGCTTGACCTCTTGTTGTCACATTAACCTATTGATATTCTTGTTTTCCCTTGATTTTGATAACATTAACCCGTTGATCATCTGCGTAGATGTGACAGATTATATTGTCTTCAACATTATGTATGTTTTTGGCTTTTGTATCTGATGTTTCGCCCTTTTGATAGTTTGGTAAAGGGTCTTTAAATGCTTGATGTTCATCATTGGTATGATGTCCCTCAATTGTAATGGTACCATTGTCAATTAAATCTTGTACTAGATTTTTCAAAGCTTGACAATTGTTCGTTCTATGACCCTTACATTGATGATAATTACAATAATACGAGTCATTCCATGATGGGGGTTTGACTCGTGGCTCATAATATCTTTGTGGTGGTAAGGTGATAACCTTATTATCAAGAAGCTCCTTGAGAGCAGACTCAAGAGATTGACCCAAAGCAGTAAAACTCCGTCGATTTGAAAAGAATGGAGGTCTGGACGGATTTGATGGTTGGGTATTGCCAAGATTATTATTGAAATTACCACGATTTTGATTTGTATTTTGATTGGTCATGCTCTCTTTCTTGGAGGTTTGCCCTTGTTGATTGTTATTTCCTTGTTGAGTGGTATTTTCTTGTTGATTGTTTCGAGGAGCATTTGATAGATTGAAGACAAATGCTCTAGTTTATAAATTATTTGCATCTACTATGCCATCATTGACAACATTTTTGTTTCTATTCCAAAACCTTGTTTTATCGGTGTTGTTTTGATTTGATGTACTTGGATTATCAAGTTTTATCACTCCCCTTTTAACCAAGGCCCCTTCAATAGTGATTGCGTTTTCAATCAATTTTTCAAAGTTATGAGGACAATGAAGGTTAAGCCTATAGCTTAATTCTTGATCAAGGCTATTGATAAAGATATCCATCTTTTCCTTTTTAGGAATAGGACGGGAATATCATGCAAATAACCTTCTCCACCTTTGCAAAAACGTAGTGAAGGGTTCTCCTACTTTTTGTTTCACTTTACAAAGATCAAGCATTGTTATCTGGTGTTGAATGTTGTAGGAGTATTGTGATATAAATTAATTTATCAACTCCTCAAAAGTTTTGATGGGTGGAGTGATCTTAGAAAGACACTCCATGGATTGTACACCTAGACTTTGTGGAAACAATCGCATTAAGTATGTATCATCATAGGCGAATTCTAGACTCATATTTCGGAAATCCCTCACATGGTCAATGGGATCAATTTTTCCATTATACCTATCATATTTAGGGATTTCGCAATGTTTTGGAAATGGGATCATTTGAAGACTCCTATCAAATGGATAAGGAGATATGTCCTCCAAAACATATTTCTTTGTTGTACCCCCTTGCATTTCTTTTATTTTCCCTTGTAATTCTTTTATCTGTTGATTAAGAGCACTAAAGTCATTAGGAGCAGTTTCAGGACTTTGTTTAATCCCTTCTATGTCAAAATTGTGAGGTAACTTAGCTCCTTGATTAGCCAATGAAAGAAAGTATCTTTCTTTGTTTCGTTCTAAAATCTTTTCCATAAGAGTATGGAATTGGGGATCTTGTTCTGCTTCTTGAAGCTTTTCGTCTGTTAATTCATCAAGATTAAACGTTTCCTCTTCTTTTTCATTACGGTCACCCATTTTACTTGTAGTGGTTTCTCCCTCATCTTTTTCCATTTGTTTTTGAGATCTCGTGAAGACAGGCATAGGTTTTGTTCCAAGTTCTACTTGCTTTTGATCAAAAGAGTGAAATAGTGCAATTTATGTGATATATATGAAAGTCAGGATAGAACGAAGATTCTATGACTTACACAAAATTTCTAATCTTTAGCTTGTGTTGTTCCCTAAGTGAAAGGATGAAAATCCTGTTAGAGGGAATGCAAGCAAAAGATCAAGAAAAGGATGGTTTTTGCACTTTATGAAGTTTTGATCATAGCTTTGTAAAAGAATGGATTTTGTGATAGATGCCTAATGTATTCTAAGTTCTCTATTGCAAAATTTGATTTGGATGAGTAGAATATTCAATTGCAGGTTGGGGAATATAACAAAAGCGAATGCGTTGACTATGGTTATGCCTTTGAGAAAGGGCTCTTCTTTGAAAGTAAGCTTGTGAATACAAAGGTTCTATGGCATAATCATCTGAAAGACCTCTAACACAATCATGATATCTATGAAGAAAGGTTCTATATTTAAGTAAAATTTTTCGGCTTTGATACAAGAATTGTTGCTTCTTCAATAGTTTCTTGTGGTTGAGGGGTTTCTTTGGCTTCTTAATCCTTTTGAAAACTGATTTCTTTACAAACGTTGTGGATTTCCAATCTCGTAACATGAGATTAATCAATGTGATAGTGAGTGTTTTAGATGATCTTATCTGAATTAGTGTATTGAAAACACATCAAACAAGTTGTAAAATAGTTGTCTTAAATCCTATGCTAAACATCAAGTGTATAATCAAAATGTTGTTCAAAAAATGTTTTAACAATTTTTACACATGATAAGCACTTCAAACAGACTCACTCTTAGTTCTCAAGTAGGTCATCATAGTAATCAACAGCCCAAATCTTAGAACTGCGTCGACTCACACAACCGTGTCACCCCCAAAAGGGCGCCCGTGTTTTTTTCTTTTCCAGGTGTGTACTTAGAGTGACGAAAGTGGATATCGGATCCCCTGAGCAAACAATCCTTGGCAGTTATATGGTGAGTATCTTGGGGGTAGATTCTTCCCTCCCCTGCACTGTGATTAATATAATGTTTGGAAACTGACTCGGTAAGATACTACACTAAGTTCTTAGTAAGGGTTTTTGTTCAGTGCGGCAAATGATAGACTCCCTCGAGAGACCTCCCTACCTTTAGAACAAAGGCTTTGGGGATGGTTATCAATGCACACTACCATCGAATGGGATTTTCATCAACCATCCACTTTTGATTATAGTGGGTTAGAAAACTTGGCTTTAGTTGTTCCCACTTAGGTCGTTCCTGTAGGGTGAGTACTTTTTCCCACTACAGCAGGCCTTCTAAAGGGTGCTAATAAAATAGGAAATTGCATAAATGGAAATAGGTGAGTTTGAAATTTTGATCACCTAGTTGAGGGGAGAGCATAGGCCTATCACCAAAAACAAATCAATCATGGATTTATTTTAATCCAAAAATAAAGATTTTCTATACTAAGTGCATATGTTACTTCACATAAACAAAAAATTCTTTTTAACCCAAAATGAAATATACAATGTCTACCCTAGGATTGCTTCATTTTGCTTTATGTGTCTACCCTAGGATTGCTTCTTTTTTTTTACTTTATGTGTCTACCCTAGGATTGCTTTATTTTACTTTTAAAACTACTAACTATCTGCGGTTGCGTCGGATTCAGTTAAACTGTTTTGAACTTACAGATTACAAATTACTGATGCTCTAAAATTTACGCTATAACAAACATTAAGGGCACTATAGAATTTATTATAGGCACTGTAGAAGTTGTTATAAGCACTGTAGAAGGTATCAAATGTGTTGCAAAAGGTGTTAAGGGCACTACAAAATCCTTCAAATGCGCTGCAAAATCTTTCACGGGCGCTACAAAATCTTTCACAGGTGCTACAAAATCTATCACGGGCACTGCAAAATCTTTCACGGGTGTTGCAAAAGTTCTCAAGTGCGTTGAACTGGGTGTGAAGTTTCAGAGACGTGTTCCTTGCGCTAATCCACTATTTTTGTCCGTAACCTGTCACAGAAACCTGCAAAAAGATGTTAATTTTAGGGGCAAGAGCCCCACGGTGGGTGCCAAAAATGTGTTAATGTTAATATGAGTTATCTAAATAGATTAAACAAAACACAAAATGAAACATTAAACCAAAGTAAACTAAATAAATTGAATTCAAATGAAACAAACAGAGTTTCTTCAGAGCCGTTTCATTTTCCTCTATCTCTAGGGATTTGTTTTGGAAGTTGTTGCTCTCAGATTGTGTAAGCAAAGCTTCTCCGAATGGCAACCTGTAGAATGAGTATGCAAAAAGGAAAATGCTTCTCTATCCTATATGCTGGTGGAGTGAAATTGCTGATATAGATATGGACAGTGGCTGTGGATTATGCATAGGGGCTGTAAACGGAAGATATCATGATTCTATGCTAATATTGCTATGCTATGAAAATACTGTGAATATTATGAATGCTATGAGTGCTATGAATGCTTATACTACTTGCAATTTGACTATAATTTTCTTGCTTAAAACTTCCATATGATTTGGAGTACCTGACAGTCATATTTATAGCTTTTCTCAGGGAAAATCTTGGCTAGCAAGGATCAACGGCTGTAAGATTGTCTGGTAGAATTGAAATATAAGAGATGAAGAGGTTGAGAAGAAGATGGAAGAGGTTGAGAGGTTGGAGAGAAGGATGGATTCCTGTCTTCAACCCACGGGAACAAGCCTGCACAAAAACAAAGAAAATTAAATTTTCTGTTTGGGCAGTTTGTTTCATGGGTGTTGAAGATAATCCCCAAAATAAATAAATAAATTTATTTAATTTCATGAGTTTGATTTTTGATTTTTGCACTATAGAAGTTTTAATTAAATATTTTAGAATATTTAATTATAATGTGACTTTAGAAGAATATGAAATATTAGAAGAATTAATTAAATATTTTAGAAATATTTAATTATGAATAGATATTTGAAGAATTTGAAATGATTTAAGAATTAATTAAATATTTTGGAATATTTAATTATAAATAAATATTAAAATTGAATTAGAGGAATTAATTAAATATTTGAAATATTTAATTATAAATGATATTTAGAAGATTTAATTTAGAAAAGAAGAATATTATAATCTTTATTTGAATAAAATATTCAAACTAAGATTATATGATAATTAATATAAATAAACCATAATGTTTATTTAATTAATTAAGAAATGAATACGAAAAGATGATTAAATAAACTTATTTATTTAATCGAAATGAAATAATGAACAATATAAATAAACTATTTAAATTCATTTATACATAAATGGAATTCAGAGTTTTAATTAAATATTAAAAATATTTAATTAATTACCAGATAATGCGATGTGACCATTTTTAGGTGTATACACTTGCAAAACTTCCAGGATTTCCACATAATAATAACAGTTAGCAAATTCATTTAATCTAATAGTTAAATTGCTAAAATCTCTATCTCCACTAGGGTTATGTATTTCTCCACTAGGGTTATGTATTTTCCCAGAATTCAAACACTGATCTAGTAACAACTCCCCCTTTTCACACTTAAGGATGCCTCCATTAGCAAAATCACCTTATGAATAGCCAAACTTACCCTTGTCAAGAAAACCTTACAATAAATTTTTCTATGGTCAGTTGTGTCATGAATTTTTCACTTTGTAACCCAACCAAAAGTGATAAAATTCAAGGGTTCAAAAGCCTCTAGTTAACAATTTTCTGAAGCTTTCCATCTCTTTTTCACTTTCCATTCTAAGATTTCTTAAACCCTTAACTCGCAAACAAACTTTGACTATGTAAAATTTGGGACACCCATACTGGCTTAAGGACACAAATAGCCCTCCTTCTAGTGCCACTTTTGTTGATGCAAATGTTGTACATGTGCACCAATAGGAAGATAAATTTTCATAGAGGACCATGAGAACCTACCAAGTTCTTGAAAGATCCACCAGGAAAACCTAGGTTCACTCAAGGTTCATTGTGTAAATTGATGTTAAACATGAGGGCCTATGATTGTCATAAATTGGATAATATTTGAAAGATTGAAACATAATCTAAGTTCGATCATTCACATGTCACTTAAAAACTTCATGAAATCAAAGATTTGTAATAAAATTTCATAAAAAAATTCAAATTACTTGCATATACTCAAGTAGAGTTAGCATTAAGCATTCAACAACTTCTTGAATGCCAGGTCTTGGAACACTATGTTCACTCAAGGTTCATTATGTAAATTGATGTTTAACATGAAGGCCTATGATTGTCATAAATTGGATAATATTCAAAATATTGAAACATAATTTAATTTCGATCATTCACATGTCACTTAACAACTTCATGAAATTGAAGATTTGTAATAACATTTCATAAAAAATTCAAATTACTTGCATATACTCAAGTAGAGTTAGCATTAAGCATTCAACATCTTCATGA
>VDFB02143667.1:0-16611 GCA_007258455.2 Sequoia sempervirens
ATCATTGGGAAAACTATTGTAATGGTCAACAAACACCAAGATATGACGTAGATCTAGGTGTGCAAGGTCGTACCATTACCCCAGACAGAACAGTCACAGACAAGGATGAGTATGACTCATACTAGGAGCGTGCTTGCCCCAGTCTTGTTGTCATCATCAACCACAAGCAGAAAAAGACAAATGACAGATCATGAAATGTCGTTGCTTCTCTAAATCCTGTTGCTAGGACATCCTTGAGAAACTAGTGACATGGTTGTCAAACTATAAAAATGCAGTCTCTATCATGATATGTCATTGCTTTTCTAAATCCCAAGATCAGGATCTCGCTGAGAAGCTAGTAGTCATGTGTGTCAATTGTCATGCTACATCGCTGCTTCTCTAAATCCTGCTTAGTGGGATCTCGCTGAAAAACTAATAACATGATAAGAGATAAAAAGATAGTTGCCAAGTGTTTGTCAAGTGCATCTGGATAGCCATTGTTCTGATGCCAAGGTGTCATGTTTGACGATGTCAAGATGTCTGGGTGTTTAAAGTTTTGATGACCTTGAAAATGTCGAGACTTGGTGGATTCAGGAAGGACACATCCTGAATGATGTCGAATGACGGGAGGATTTGATCCCTAATGGTCGTAAGGGGTCCCTCAAAATAATGACGATGCCTAGGAAGGACACATCCTAAAGCATAAATGACAGAGTTGGTTCTTCAGAAGGACTCATCGGAAGAATGCTAGTGTCAGGAAGAGTGATCCTTAGATGTCAGGAGGATCGCTCGAAAGGCCGGATGACAATGACGACGCCTAGGAAGGACACATCCTAAGGCGTAAAGGACAGAGGTTATCTTCCAGAAGGACTCATCTGAAGACTAACCAAAATTTGACAGTTTGACCGATTATAATGATTTGACTTGCTTTGACTTTTGACTGAGGTTAACCTGTTGTGACCGAGGTTGACTTGTGTTTGATTATATGCCGATATTGTCCTGATGCGAGTGTCATGTTGAATAAAAGATTGCTTTACTTTATTTCAGGAGTTTTCTTATCTGAAGATTGATTGAAGATTTTTGACGTGTGTGCCATTTTAGTGTCATGAACCCTAATGGACTGACCTAGTGCGGCCTCGGGGGATCATCGATAGATGGCCTTGCCTACGTCATACACTCAGAGACCTCGTAGTTCGACACGACCAATGACATTGTCTTGATGAGTAAATATTGCGCCATGATTTATTTTGACAGACCTAATGGGACTGACCTAATGTCTCGGGGACTCAAGTATGAGTCTTGCCTACGTAGCAAATGCGCAAAGACAACGTAGTTCGGACAATGACATGGACTTATTGACTTGATTGACTTAGACTAGAGATGACAGTGCACTTGTGTGGGTTGCGCGGTCTACTGTTTTGTTTGGTTTTCTTCAGGACGTTTTATGATTTTTTTTGTCTTTTTTCAGGACATTTTATGATGTTTTTGTCTTTTTTCAGGACATTTTATGATGTTTTTGTCTTTTTTCAGGACATTTTACGATTTTTTTGGTCTTTCTTCAGGACATTTTATGATGTTGCGTGATAAACATTTTTCCCCCAGTTAGGTTTAAGACTTAGCCATTTGCAAGGGATACGGATAGGATGCTGTTGACGTGCTGGACAAATAGTCGTCAGGACTTGATGTCAATTATTCATCCACTAGGATAGGTAGAGTAGGATGTGACGGTGACTGGCGGAATAACGACAAAGATAGCTTTCATCCTAAGCCAAGTTTAGACCAAGTGACAATAGATGGCGGAGCAATGATTGATTACACATGGCGCCTGTTTGCCAAGTTTTCACCATGGTACCTGTCCAAAGCACCTGTTTGCCAGGTTTTCACAATTGGATGAATTATTTTTCTTTTTACTATTTTTGTGATTTTTTGATTTTTTTGGTGTCACCAAGATGCCTGTTTGCCAGGTTTTCATCAAGGTGACGATTTTTTTCCATTTTTCAATTTTTTTGTATTTTAGGGTCTTCTAGCTTTGTCCTCTGATGCTATGCGTAGAACTTTCGGAGGTGTA
Organism: Sequoia sempervirens; assembly: GCA_007258455.2. Classification (NCBI taxonomy): domain Eukaryota; kingdom Viridiplantae; phylum Streptophyta; class Pinopsida; order Cupressales; family Cupressaceae; genus Sequoia; species Sequoia sempervirens. Next base: position 2,048 of record VDFB02143667.1, read on the forward strand.
AACTGTTGATGGGTTCAGTCAATTGTTCCCCATCTGGAGTCGCCAGTTGATATGCTCCAGAACCAAAAGAAGATATGATGATATATGGACCCAGCCAGTTTGGTTCAAACTTGCCTGGCTTTTCTCTGTCTGCTTGGTTCTTAGGGTTCTGCATGAGAACCAGGTCGCCAATGTCAAACTTTCTGACCATGACCTTTTTATTGTAGCTGCGACAAAGGCGATTTTGATATGCCTGGAGGTGATTCAATGAGTTTTGTCTTCTTTCGTCCAGCATTTCCAGCTCGTGCAAGCGTGATTGTCGGTATTCCTCTTCATTAGCTAGACCCTTCAAAGAGACCCGTAGTGAAGGAATTTCGACCTCAATGGGTAAGATGGCTTCCGCGCCAAAAACCAGGGCGAAGGGGGTAGCTCCTGTAGGCGTACGAATGCTAGTTCGGTAAGCCCACAGAGCAGGGTTAAGTTGTATGTGCCAATCGCGGCCAGCGTCATTGACAGTCTTTTTAAGGATCTTGATAATGGTTTTATTCGACGCCTCAGCTTGGCTGTTTCCTTGGGGGTAGTATGGGGATGAAAAGTGGTGTTGGATATGGAATCGCTCACATAACTCATGTACGTCTTGGTTTTTGAACGGACGTCCGTTGTCAGTGATGATGGACTGTGGGAGGCCATACCGGCAAATGATGTAATTGAGGATAAACTTTGATATTTGTTTGCCCGTAATGTATGTCAATGGAATGGCTTCGATCCACTTTGTGAAATACTCAGTGGCGGTGATAATGAATTTATGGCCGTTGGAGGAAGTTGGATGGATCTTACCCACGAGGTCGAGTCCCCATTGAGCGAAGGGCCACGGAGAAGTGATTGGCCGAAGTTCCTGTGCTGGAGCATGGATCAAATCACTATGGATCTGACACTTGCGACAGGTTCTGACATATTCTATTGCATCTATTTCCATTGTCGGCCAATAATATCCAAGTCTCGTTAGTTTCTTAGCCAGAGTAGGACCACTCGAATGAGATCCGCATATACCATCATGCACTTCTCGTAAGGTCATACATGCTTCATCGGTGTCAAGACATCTAAGGAGGGTACTGTCGAAACTACGGCGGTATAGGGTATCGTTGATAATGGCATACCTTGTGGATTTTCTAATGAGGGACTTCCTTTGGTTATTGGATAGGTTCGATGGAAGGGTGTGAGTCTTTAGATAGTCATAAATGTCCTGATACCAAGGAGAGTTGGGACCAACAAGTTCACAAACCATTTCCGACTCTGGGATATCATATGCCGGTATCAACAGCTGTTCTACTAGGAACTCAAATTGCCACACATTTTTAGGGATGTCCAAGAGAGAACTAATAGTAGCCATTGCGTCTGCTGCCTTATTCTGTACCCTGGGGATTTGTTCAAAAGACACTGATTGGAAGTATGTTAGGAAGCTATCCACCATCCTCTTGTAAGGAAGCAACTTCTCATCCTTTGTTTCATAGTCACCATTCACTTGTTTGATTACTAACTGGGAATCCCCGAATACAAGCAATGTCTGAATTTTCCATTTGATTGCCAACTTGAGACCTGTAACTAGTGCTTCGTATTCGACGATGTTGTTTGTGCAAGGGAAAGCAATTCGAAATGACTTAGGAATTGAATCCCCTTGTGGTGTGATGAATAAGATTCCAGCTCCTGAGCCATGACCAGTGTGAGACCCATCAAAATACAGCTTCCATGGTGTTGTTGGTTCCGTATGAAAAATGGACTCGTCAGGAAAGTCAGTTACCAATGGATGAGAGGCTTGCATTGGCGCATCTGCCAGTTGATCTGCTATTACTTGCCCTTTTATTGCCTTGCGTTCAACATACTGTATGTCGTACTCACTTAGGATCATGACCCATTTTGCCAATCGGCCTGTTAACGCTGCTCGACTTAATAGGTATTTTAATGGGTCAATCTTGGCAACCAATTGCGTCTGATGATTAAGCATATAATGCCTTAGTTTTTGGGCTGCAAAGACAACTGCGAGACATGCACGTTCAATGTATGTATAATTCAACTCATAACCTATCAGTGTGCGGCTGATGTAGTAGATTGCTCTTTCTTTCCCTTCATGATAATTTTGAGCCAGTAATGCCCCCAGTGCTGAATTAATTAGTCGAGATGTATAGAATTAATGGCTTTCCATGAATAGAAACATGAGAATTTGTGGTGATAGCTGAGTAATCTTTGATTCTATTTGGAAGGCACATTGACATTTATCATCCATCTGAGAAGGGACGCAACAATGAAACAAATCTTGGAGCGGGTGGCATATCGCGATTGAGCTATAGGCGTGAATGGGTGTACTCGCCTTGTAGGGTTACGGAGTTCAGCGATCCTACAGGTGGAGGCATGTCTATGATTGCTTTAACCTTTGCCGGATCGACCTCTATGCCTCTTCGGGAAACTATGTACCCCAATAGCTTACCTGACGTGACCCCAAAAACATATTTCTTTGGGTTTAACCTTTTAATATCGCCACAGTCTGCTTGAAAATTTTGTCAAAATTACCTTCAAATGATCTTTCCTTGTTGTTGATTTGGCCAATAAGTCATCTACATAGTCTTCCATTATATTGTGCATCATATCATGGAAGATCGTAGTCATAGCCCTTTGGTATGTGGCACCTGCATTTTTGAGACCGAAAGGCATGACGTTCCAACAGTATGTACCCCATGGGCAAGTAAATGCTGTTTTGTGTTGGTCCTCAGGAGCAATGCGGATTTGATTATAACCAGAGAAACCATCCATAAGGGATAGCATCTCGTGTCACAGTTAGATCAACTATGATGTCAATGTTGGGCAAAGGAAAGTCATCCTTTGGACATGCTTTGTTTAGGTCCCAGAAATCTATACATACCTGAATCAATCCATTTGGCTTTGTCACCGACACTAGGTTGGAAATCCATTCAGCATAATCTATAGACCTTATGAATCCGGCATCCAGTAACTTCTTTAACTCGGCCTTAACCAATAGAGCAACTTGAGGGTGCATTTTGCACAACTTCTGCTTGACTGGTTTAGCATTGGGTACTAGTGGCAGATGATGTAGAACCAGTGTGGGGTCCAATCCTGGCATGTCAGCGTAAGACCATGCAAAGTTTATTTTTCGTTCTGCAAAGAATTTATGAAATTCTAGTTTCTCTTCATCTATCAATGATGCCGCAAATAGGACCATCTTGGGGTCTTCTGGAGTTGAAATGTTATTCTCTATGGTGTCCTCAACAAGCATGGCCGATCTCTCTTGTTGCATGGGGAGAAAGTCCAGTCCTCCATCTTTGGGCGCCTCCAAGAGGTTTTCGCCCACAGATACGTCCTTTGTTTTTACTATTTTACCGTCAAGAGGTGCCTTTCGGTTTTCACCTAGAGACGTTTCATTTTTTACTTTATTTTTAATTTTGCGACTAGAGGACTGAATCGTCTCACCAAAGTATGCCGCGCAATCCAAATCAATAGTAAATCCTGATCTGTGGTCCCCACTTGGTATGCCCTCACGTAATCCCATGAATTCAGCAATGGCTTCATCATTTTGGAATGTGTCTAGAACTGGCGGTCCTTGTTGGTCCCAATCGACTAGTTCAGGGTAGACTAATGAAATGCCATCCTCAAGGCTAGTGAATTCGGGTGAGGATGCCGATAGCATACAGATGGATGCGTTGATGTTGTAGATGAGGTTATCATCGTCCAACTCGACATCGGACTCTATCCAGTATTCTCCTTCACTAGTGTCATATTCGTTATCATAATAAGGGGTGAAGGTTTGAGAGCCCTAGTTATCAATATCATCTGATACTTCAGATAGATTAGACTGAGGGGGTTTGGATGGTGGTTGTTGCGTGTCATGAGACGTGGTAGTGGGATTTTGACTATTTGGTGCCTGCTCAATTTTGAATGTTTGCCAAAATCGTTGTTCAGAGGTCAATTCCCCTGGTTTGACAAACAAATCATCAAGACAACAGTCACTTAGGGATCGTTCAGAGCCAAATTCCCACTCGTGGGAGTCTGTTTCGGTTAGATATTCCCCGGTAGTCTCAACACTTTCAGAAGCATGTACTCGCTCACTGGAAAGTTCATGGGTACGTCGATCGTCATTGTCGAGTGAGCCAAACCCTAATCCAAGATACTTCAGAATTTGGAAAGTTTCTATGGGTTCTCTTCGACCAGTTTTATTTTTGCCAAGGCCACTAGTACCATCGTAGCCTTTAGCCTTCATGATATTGTAACCCTTGCCATATTTCTGGACTGGTAGTGGAGGTAGTGAGACTGTGTCCTTGTAGACCCATCCTGTGATGTCGGTAAGATCTTCATCACTCATGTCTCCCCACTTGATGAAGACTGTATTCGGTGGAACTTTGAATGTTTCTTGCGGTTCCATTCTGAAACATGGTCGACCATATATCTTTGGAGGAGTAGGTATTGTGGTTATGTTGTATGCTGTATTTAGTTTGAACTCTCCGCAGCCGAGGTCCTGGATTTTATCAGTTGATTCGGGCTTAGGGTTGGTGGAGGGTTGTGATATGTCAGAAGACGTGGATGGAGTGGATGTGGAAGATGACCCGAGCATGGAAGGGTCGATGTATTTGGACGAGGAGCCAGGTGCTTCCCGGTTAATAGGTACTTGGTTTTCAAAGACACCCCTTAAATTGGTACAATATTGGAAAGGGTCGGGGTCTCCGTATATGGTGATTTCTGTACCGTCAAAAGGGAACTTGAGGCATTGGTGGTAAGTTGACGGAACGGCTTTCAAAGCGTGGATCCATGGGCGGCCAAGTAAAATGTTATATGGTAGTTCTAAATCCAGGACCTGGCAAGTTGTGTCGACAATGAGTGGTCCCACTCTGATAGGGAGAGAGATAACACCTCGCGAAGAGCGTTCCTCGTCATCATATGCTTTGATCACTATGTTTTTTGTTGGGTCTACACATGCATCAGAGAATCCAAGAGCCTTAACCAGTTTAAGGGAGCATATATTCAACCCTGCTCCACCATCTATTAAAACCCGTCTAACCTTGTGCTTGTGAACAAAAACTTCTATGTGTAACGCATCATTGTGATTGGTTTTTGATGATGAGTAATCCTGATCTGAGAAGGTGACATGGTGCGGCGTGGTGAGATATCCCACCATAGTTTCAAACTGATTGACATCGATGTCCTTTGAGACCGACGACTCTAAGAGAGTTTTATCCATGATTTCTTTGTGTGCGGGAGAAATACGAAGCAGCTCAAGGATAGATATTTGCGCAGGAATCTTTCCTAGTTGGTCAATGAGATTGAACTGACTTTTCAGTTTTCCCTATTGTGGGGTTGAGACAGGTTTTGGTTGTTCAGCTGATGGAGCTGGTTGTGATTGCTTAGCAGATGGGCCTCCTATAATAATCTTGGCTTGTCTAGGGGGAGGTGGACCAGCTAAAGTGACCTTGCCACTTCACGTAGTAGCATTGCACTATGGTGCTCTCTTGATCGTAATGGTGTGGATGTACTCCTCGTCCGTTCTAACATTATTTATTATTGGTCCCCCAGAGTAATCGTACTTGGCTCGGGTGAAGTTAGCTTGGTTTTGTGGACCTGAGGTGGAAGCATTATGGGGACCATGATCCTGCAGTGGATTCTTGTGTATAGTATGATCCGAGTTGGAATTGAATTGCGATCCACCTACTTCGATAGTGTGATTGTCAATAAGGTCTTGAATTACGTTTTTCAGTTGTCTACAATTGGAGGTTGTATGCCCTTTGACCCGATGGTATTCGCAAACTGCGTTGTCATCCCACCATGCTGGTTTGAATTGTCCGGGGTCATAAGGTTTTATTTCCGGAAGTGTGATGACCCCATGTTGAATGCATTTCTTGAGGACGTCTGCAATGGGTTCACCTAAATTGGTGTATGTGCGACCCCTAGGGAATTGTCTTGGTTGACGATATTGTCCTTGATGGTTTTGACCATTTTGACTATTCGAAGGAGTATTGGGGGGAGGTGTCGATGTTGTTGTTGGTCTATTTTGTTGTTGTACCCCTTTCAGAGCCAATACGGGACTTGCAGTCTTGGCGTCTACAACACCATCATTTGTGACATGTTTATTCTTGACCCAATATTTGTTTTTGTCAGCGGGTGTGTTGGTGTTTGTATTTTTGGAGCCATACCTCAGTTCTCCCTTTGCGATAAGGGCTTTCTCAATTTGGACCCCCTTTTCCACTAATTCTGTGAAGGTTGTGCAACAATGTATTTGCAATGCGAATTTGAGGGGCCCTAGAAGTGTTTGGACAAACATGTCAACCTTTTCCCGTTCAGGAATGTCAATGTGACATCGACTAGCGAGGCTTCTCCATTTTTGGAAGAACGGGATAAATGTCTCACCCGACTCTTCTTGTGTGAGATTGCACAAGCTAGTGATAGAGGTGTCCATGTCAATATTGTATGCGTAATTTTTTAGGAACCTTCTTTTGAGCTCATCCCATGATTGGATATCTTTTTGCGTTGAAAACCATTCAAGGGCTTGACCCGCCAAACTTTTGGAAAAGAGTCTCATCAGGTATGTGGGTTCGTAGGCGATATCCATACAGTTAGTTGCGAATTCGCGAAGATGTTCAATGGGATTTGTCTTGCCTTTATATTTAGTGAAGTTGGGGGACACATATCCTTGCGGAAATGCGGGCATACGTAAGTTTGTGTCGAATGGGTATACGTCCAAGTCATATGATATTTCAGATTTCCCGCCTGTAATGAGCATGTTTTGCATTTGCTTCGCCATATCCCGCACTGTTGCTTTGAGTTCATCTATGGTGGGGTCATTTACATTTCCATACATTGGGTTTCCTGGTACACCATGTGTTCCTGTGTGAGTATAGGTGTATTGTGGCGGTATGGGTTGTTGTGGTATGTATGATGTGTGTTGTTGGTATTGGAAGTTGTGGTTAGGTGTATGTTGATGAGTGTGAACGTTGGATGAATATGTTGGAATGTGTCCCCCAGCTATGCATGTCATTATTTGGGGGATGTTGTGACCATGAATGTTATGATGTATTAACGATGTCATGGGTTGAGTTATTTGGCCACTTTGTGTGAATTGCTGATTTTGCACAAGGGGCACATTGGCAGTTGTACCTTGGGAGGTAGTGACATTTGACTGTGTTGTCGTGTTAACGTTTTGTTGTTGTCCTTGTATAAAGATACGTCCTGTGGCTCCTCCCAAAGGATGTTGTGAACTACTACTGAATGCTTTTGTTGAAGTTGTGTTCATGGTAGTAGATGTAGTTGTCAAGGGGGAGTTGTGATGACTTGATGATGCCCCTGTGGTATTTGTTGTTGTGATGACAGGAGGATTGGAATGATTTTCCGATGATGTCACGGAACCAAGAGTGGTTGTATTTAATTGGGGTAGTGTTGTGGATGTTGTGGATGATTGTGATCCCCCAATAGATGTAGCGTTTATTGTATTGGAGATGTTTGGGATGTTGGATGTGGTATGCAATGTCGTTGTGTCAAAAGGGATGTTGCTTGTAGTATTTAGAACTTGACCACTGTGTGAGATGTTGTGAACATTGTTGGCATTAGGATCATGTAATGTGTTAATGTCAAATCCTGGTGGTAACCTAGCTCCTTCACTCAAGAGCATAGCTACGAATCTGTCCCTGTCGTGACGTGCTATTGTTTCAGCCAACTGGTAGGCCTCTGGGTCTTGTGTCAATGCTTCTATGTGTTCTTGAAGAAGTTGACCGTTTTCATCTCTTTGCATGTAGCGCTCGAATGAGTTGTTAGGTAAGGATTGTGTTGTCACTAGAGGCTGATTGTCTAGATTGGTAAAGGGATCATTCGCGGTCTAGTTTGAGTCATGTGGAGGACTGTTGGGATCTTGCATGAAGTTTTCCATTTGTCTTTTTTGCTTTTGAAGTCTGGTTTTGACCATAAATGAGCTTGCTCAAAGGGGATGTCCACTAAATGCAAGTATGACACTAGGTGAAATCTAAGGTTCAAACTGACGACTAAAATGACCACTGTTTTTGGATTTTTGCGAATAAGGTATGCAATGTGGATGCAATGTGAAATGAGGCTATCTAAGCACTTCTAGGCTTGAACTTTGTTTTCGATTTGGACTGCTAGAGGACTTTGTTGTTAATGACAAGTTGACAAGATGACTAATGAGTCTTCCTAACTAGACTTTTGAGTTGGAAGAAATCTCACAAAAGAGGACAATGACTAAAAGGATGTTTGATAACTTGGTCCAAAAGGGTCTAATTTCGAAAACAATGATTTTGCCAAGGGGTGCTTAAGATTTGTCTACTCCTAAGTATGCAAGATATGAGCCTAGGAACAACATAATGTTGAATGTATGATACTAAATGGGGTGAGGTATGAAACCTAAGGTGATCAATGCAAGCTAAGGGACAAAACTTTGAGCAATTTCAAATTGGGTTGCTGGCAGAATCCTTCTAATGACAGAGTTTGACAGATGGTTGAATGTTTGGCGGTCTCTGGTTTCGACTGTGCAGTTTAAAAATTTTGACAGGCAGATGCGTCTCAGTTTTGCAATTGCGTCTCAGTTTAGCAATTGCGGTTCAGTTTTTCACTTGCGGCTTTCTAACTGTCAGATGCGACTTTCGAGTTAACAGATGCATCGCGACGCATACAGATGCGTTGTTATAAGTTTCAGATGCGGTTTATCAGAGCAGTTGCGTTACAGAATGTTAGTTGCGGTTCGACAGATATGACAGTTTTGTTTCAAAGTGATTTTCGTGGTATGTTGATGGAAGTTTTTGATCTGTTTGATGACTATTTTGTTTGGACTGTGACAAAACCAGAATGCACTTGACAAACACAGCGTTTTAAGGGATAACCAAACACACATGAGATAAGCACAATCCTAGAAAGGCCACTAGGCCTAGGGTTTGTATACTTGATATAGCCCACCAGTTATACCCCGGATTGGTGATGAACACCTTTCCTTCTCGAGAGCGGATAGCTTAGAATTTGGTGGCATTGGCTCCCCTCCACGGCTCATTAACGTCATTCGAGCACACCAAATTCAGATTCTTTGGGTAGTGACATCCCAATAATTGCTATCTCTACTCAAGGGGATCAGTAGTGAGTATCTTCGGGCATGATACTGTACCCTGCACTATACCAAGCAACGGCCAATAGAACGGTTGGACACTAAGACAAGAGGTGTTTAATTGAACTTCCGTTAGGTAGAGGCGTGATCCCATCTTGGCGAAAGTCCCCTTCGGATCCATCTTCGTCGGAACCAGCTCATGATTCTTGGAGGCTTTCCCAAGAACCCACTTTTCTATCACCGGGCTGGAAGTCCACCGGTGTCGGTGCTCACCGATGCGGAAGGTAGATCACGGTGAGTACTTTTCCCACGGAAACGGGCCCAAGTTCTAGAGTGGTAGCGTTTCTCTTACACCCAGGATCGCACGAATGCGCAAGGGGAGAGGATACTCTGATATACCGAATCGTGAAGGGTAAAATAACAATAAAGGAATGGGTCTGGTTTTCTGATCACAAGGTTTTCACCAAGTGAGAGCATACTCACCTACCACTCCACAAGCACACTCAAGCATGAAAGACATGATTCGTTTTAAAAGCACCAAATTCAAAGTTTGCTAATCTAGGAATAAACAAGCACACTGTTTGTTTTCTCCTTCTTTGACATGCGAATCTGCAAACATTGAGTTAGTAGTCTTGTATGTGTTGGTCTTGGACACACGAAAAAGGATCGCCACAGGCTACAAGAAACTATTAGTAACACAAAATATCTAATCTGGTTAACATGCAGGAATAACCCACATAGAAAAAGACAGAAAAATAGAAAACCAGAAAACAGAAACAACCCGAAATTCGGCAATTAAAATCTAAAAACTGACAGAAAAAGTTTACCAGGCAAATGCGGCGCAGTATTACCAGACAAATGCGGCTCGGTTTATCAGATGCGTCGTTATGTTCTACGAATGCGGCTCGGAATGTCAGTTGCGTCTCTGTAATTGGCAGTTGCGGCTTGTCAGAACAGTTGCATCGTTTCTGTCAGTAGATGCGTTGCGATGTTTGCGGCGATCCGTACCAGTTGCCTGCAAAACAACAGAAAACAACAAAAAACCCTACCAAAATAGAAAGCCACTACCAAAAAGGATTAGTGATAGAAGATCTAATCTTATTGAATCATGTAGGAATAAAAACCGAATGCAGAAACACATACGATTAAACAACCCGAAATCCGAAAATAAAAACCCCAAACTGGAAAGAAAAATGTTATACCAGACGGATGCGGCGCGAGTTTCGAATGCGGCTTTCGGGGTTTCGGATGCGGCTCAGGAATAACGGATGCGTCGTTCTATGCATCAGTTGCGTTGCGACAGGTTGATTGCGGCTCTACTGTTGTCGTGTGCGTCGCGACGCATATGATGCGTCACACTGTTTTTAAAAAAGTTGCGGCGATCCGTACCTGTACCTGCAAAACAACAGAAAACAACAACAAAAAAAACGTACGAAAAGCCGAAATAACAACGTCGGGTTCACCAATGTAATCAAGGGAAAATCCTAAAATTATTATTAAGTGGGGTTAGCACAATAACAATAAAATTCCTATGAAGTAACAAAGTACAAAGGAAGTAATATGAAGACAAAAGGGATGAAGTTACCCTAAGTCTCCACCTTCCATGATTAACCTTTGTTACACCTCCTAGCTTGCAGATAAATAAAATGCCCTCAGATTTATGTGAGCAACTATGACTAAAGACTAAGCCCTATGCAAGTGTTGAAGGATTTGCAGAAAATAAAATGTCCCTACAATGGACTAAAATGCCTATGACTGTAAGTGACTATGACTGTAAGACTAGTAGCATAAAGTGGAATCTAAACATGAGAGACTAAGAGTACGAGAAGTCAAGAGAGCTGAGAGCCAGAGAGAGAAAATGAGAATAAAATTGCCATTTTATAAAAACTGCAATTTTGAATGTGTGGCCAGGATGAAAAGATGACAAGAACCCTAAGATCAATGCTTAAGATTGAATGTTGCTGGGTGCATTAGGGTTAGGTCAAAATTAGGGCAACAGGTAAGAATGAAGGGTGGAGATTGAATTATAACATAATTCAATCAATGGTCAAAATAAAATGAGAAGTCAAAAGTCAAGAATTAAATTGGAAGATAAGGCTAGCACGGACAAAGAGGTTGCTGGAGAAATTAAATAATAAAATTTATTTACTCCAGGTGACTAGTAAATAATTAAATAATAAAGATATTATTTAATTATGGAGGGAGAAATGTGACAAAATAATTATTTTGAATTTAAATAATGATTTTAATTCAAAATTCAAAGAGAGGTGGCTAAAATTAAAATGAAATCAAAATTTATTTAGTTTTAATGAGAAAAGCTTGACTAATGAATAATTAAATAGCAATTAAATTAAAATTATTTAATTATAGTGGAGAAAGTGGACAATTAAATAAATAGAGAGTTTATTTAATTTTTAGAAGAGGACTTAATTAGTGACGTAATTAAATAAATAAAATTTATTTAATTAATCAAGAAGACATAAATGGTAAAGGGAAATTAAGTAAATTATGAAATTTATTTAATCAAAGGAAGACTTTAGATAATTAGTGATGTATTAAATAAATAAATAATATTTATTTATTTAATAATCAAGGAGGAACAAATGACATGAACTAATTAAATAATTATGAATTATTTAATCAATAGTCGAATGTGGACCAAGGACATAATTAGATAACTTAATTATGCTAGGACGAAGGTGGTAAAAATGAAGCTTGCAGGCCTAGGTCATTTTTAGGTGTCTACAAAGAGATGTTGGGAGCATCCAGGATGGGAGCCTCACGAGAAAGACCAACTAGGTGAAACTTCATGGCAAGGAGTTAGGCTAAAGAGATCAAGAGTGGAGTAGCTCCCATATACCTTGAGATGTAAGCATAGGGAGGCCGTCCTCACAGCTAGGAAAATTGACTCCAACTGGACTGATATTATTCACACCAATTTGGGTCCTTTTAACTATGAAGAATTGCATGAGGATACATTCACTAAGGAGCAGGTCACAGGAAGGACATAAAGGATTGTTCAGTTGAGATTAGCACATGTTGCACTCTTTCCCCTATCTATCCAATGTCCAGATTTGATTCTTGCAGTAGCTGGAGCATATAACCTTGCTACAAGGTAGTGCATGGATGTAAAGGTCAATGTCATTATTGAATTCATGCCTCCAATGATCAAATTCTTGTTTAATAGACCTAATCCCAAAAATCCTAGGCAATTAAATGAGGTAGAGGCTTTGAAGCTTTACAGTGATAACAAGGAGAGGAATAGGTTTCACATGAATAAGACTTGGATGAGGGTGGAGAATAAGTCTCTGACCAAGCTTCCAGACCAGCCTAAGAGGGAATACTTTAGTAAAGAAATTGGAGATATACTCATGTTCCTCTCTAGGGTGTTTGGTAAAAGGGATGCTTCACTATTTAAAGAATGGGTGTTTCCTTTTATTCAAACTATTTTGGATGGGAGGCAACAATTTGACTGGTCAATGATAGTATTGGAAAAAATTCACAATCAGATGATAAAGGTGAGAGAAACCAAGCATTTCTTTATGACCTAAGTGGTTTATGCAACTGCCCGACTAGGGATTTCTCCTGGACTTCAGACAATAGGTATATTGGGGAAATCCCAAGGACAAAAGAGAGTGTGGGATTATTATAACCAACTCACCTTGCAGGCATCAAAGCAACATTATAGTGATTCCTTTCTTTATGTCATTATCAACAAACTTAATGGTGATGTTGGGTATAAACTTAGTAGAGAGGCAATGGATTTTGTGAATGAATGGGGGCATTGGTTTATCCAGTACCCAAAATTCACCTAGTTTAGGTTAGCAAGCTTTGATGGTCAACCCCATTTGCTACCTAGCTATTGTGGTGATAGGATCATCCTAATGGAGTTTATTTGTCAAGCCTTGGCCATTAATTTTCAATTCGGAAACAAACACAAGACTGGTAGCCATAAATTTCCATTGAAGCTGGGAGCCTTTTGATGTCCACACATTCAGGAAGCTAAGCCTATTTTTGATTAATTGGTTTATTTGAAGTTGGGCTTGTACACCGCCAGGAAATACTATGACCCCAAGCACAAGATGAGGGCTTTGCTCCACCGTGTTTTTGAGAAGCACTTTAATCTATTGGAGGATTTTTTGGAGGACTTGCAAGATGAATATGACCTTAGGAGGAGGAATTATGAAAGGATACCTATCCCACTTATGATTGAGTTTGGTATAAAAGAAGACATTACCGACACATTATCTGATGATGGGATAGTTTTGGATCCCGAGTATGATGCAAAAAAAATTGGAACTAAGGATATTGATCCAATAGATTTGAATGTTGAGGAGACGATCGACATAAAGTAGATTGCAAGACCAGTGCTAGACAGGAGTATTCAATGGGTGAGTTTGAGGACTAATCAGGGTACCACCCAAGGATATAAAAGGGAAAAGTGAAGGATGGCACCTAAGGAACCTTTAGAGTTTATGCCTTCTAGTGCACAAGAAGAGGAGGTGGTTCCTCAAGACCTTCTAGAGGTACAGGAAGATGAAACAACTGTAGAGGTGGGTGTTTCTACATCTGTTGCAGGAGAGGTACCTACTCAGCCCTTTGATGCACAAGAGTTAGGTTAAGAATCACCAAAGGGAGCTCTCCATGGTGAAGCATAAGTCTTGAGGAAAATGGAAGATGAGGTCGAGATACATAATATAGAAACAGATTCAGAAAAGAATCCCTCTGATAAAGAGCATCATGTATCAACATCTTTGGATATGACATATGATGTACACACTGAACACATATTGACTAAAGAGGATCAGTGGAAAATATTTGAGGATGCAAAAAGAGAAGTTGATGTTAAGGCACAAGCTGAGGCATTAGCTAAGCTATAAGAAGAAGAGGTCAGAGGACAATCTGAGTTGGTAGCCAAGCAGAAGGAATTGGAAGATAAGGTCAAGGCTAATGAACTAGCTCGACAACAACAACAAAAGGATTAGGAGCTCAAGATGCAGGAAGAGAGAGATAGGTTATAGATGTAGTAGAAGATTCATGACCTAGAAGAGGAAAAGGGCCAACAAAGAAGAGAAAGAGAGGCTATAGAAGCTAAGCTCAAGGAACAAGAGGCCTATAGAAAAAGGGAAGAGCAAGAACATTTGAACAAGGAAAGAGAAGTTGTTGAGATTGCTGAGTATGAAAGGAAGTCCAAGGAGGCATGGGACTATGTTGAAGAATTGAAGAAGCAGTGGGATCAAATGTTAGAAAAGAAGAAAGAGGAAGAGGAATGTTTAAAGAAGGAGTTGGAGGCTAAAAGGCTGCAAGAATAGAAGGATAAAGAGGAAGCAGAAAGGTTAGCACGGGAAAGCGAGCAAAGTGATCAACAAAATGTGCAGGAGGTTGATTCCAAGCTAAGGCCTGCATTGTTACAACATTTTTCTTCCACTATTGTTGCTTCTTCTTCAACCCAGGCAGTCACTACTCCTATTGCTCCTACTTGGCTAAA